>PRKT01000162.1:870213-890475 GCA_003671525.1 Saccostrea glomerata | reverse complement strand
GGAGGGTATAAAACATGCATAACACATTCCTAAAAATAAATGAAACAATCATATTTTGATAAGATCGGATTTCTTTACGATCAATTATAATCAAATAAATACTGTACATTAGAATTATTTTTTTCAATACTTGTAGACCTAATATAGCTTGAATTTAAGTTATTTATAATTCTTAACACAACAAACGAGTTTGTTTCTGTAGTACATGAATGAATGTGAATAATATTTCTTGACACATGATATTAATGTTTTTTATTTAAAGCACATAGGAAGAGAGAGCGAACTGCCCTTTAGATTTTCCGCATTCTACCTAAAAAAAATAATTCCTCTTGTCTAAATGATTTTCGTAGAAATATCTTTCTTGAAAGGTATTTGAGATAGTTCCCAATGTTCCCATTGTGATGTAGATTTTACGTTTATTTTCCTATCATAAGGTTAGAGTTTGCAGAAAAAAACATATCGGTCACAGTCAATGTCGCAAGGTCATTGACCTTGGTGTCATTTGAAAGGCTTAATTAGTGGAGAATGCATACCGAATATGATGTCTCAACCAAACGTTATGGCAAAGGATAAAGTTTACAGACAAACAGTTAAAAAGACAAACAGACAGATTGACAGACAGGACCAAAGCAATACACGCCTCGGATCTTTCGATCCCGGCGTATAAAAATATCCGCATTCAACCGGGTTTCAAGTAAATCCTATCCCTACCAAAGCTTTTAAATTACCTTCCAAATATACTTACAGAAATAATTTTATTAAAAAAATAGCTAGACGGTCAGGCAGGGATACTTACACCTCGGAAGACTTCCTATAACTACATAATTTTTCAAAATATGCATACTCTGTGGTCGGAGTGAGACATTAAAAAATATCAAAATGGAATTGAGAAAAACAGTAAATCTTCCAAGAATATTTAGACACCAGTCAAGTTAATTACCCCCCCCCCCCCATTCCTGAAATACAATGCCTACATATGAATATAAATCTACAAAGAGATAAGCCTTTCTCTGCGTGTGTGTTAAACAACGTACAGATGTACACATAAAAAACTTGAACTAAATAATTACCATATATCAATTCATATGAATAAGATTAGAGAATAGTATGGTGTACAAATATGGCTATTGCAAAAACGTATTAACCCGTTTGAAAGAACACGAAAAAACGTTAATGACAACGCACAAACGCGTAAATGATAATGCGCAAGCGAGATAACGACAATTGGTATGTTAGCGCGAAGTCGTTTTGTGAACACCGCGCTAGCGCGTTGTCATTAATGCGCTTGCGTGTTTTTTTTAACAACGCTATACCGCTTTGTCATTAACGTACTTGCGTGTTGTTATTAACGCGTTATGTTACAACGCAAAATGTAATAATAACGCAAAATGTAACAAACCTGAATTATTACATTTTGTGTTATTACATTTTCCATTGATCTCAACGCAAAATGTAATAACGCAAAATGTTATAACGTGGTTTTTAGATTATTACATTTCGCGTTATTACTTTTTGTGTCGGGAGCAACGCAAAATATAATAACAAGCTTTTTCGTTGTTACATTTTGCGTTATTTCATTTTTGCACTGACGACAACGCAAAATGTAATAAAACAATATGTAATAAAACATTTTTTTTATTGCGTATAACAAAATGATCATAAAAATGATTCAACTTTATACATCATGGAACTGACATAAGAAATCCGTTGTAAAAAATGTTTAGAAGTAAAACAATGAGACCAACATTAGGGCTTTTACGGACATCAATACATCTAAATGTATCGTTTTTCTGACTCTGATTTTACTTATATTGAATACACTGTACTTGAATTAATTTAATTTTGATTGACATATTTTTGATAGTCTTATTAATTTTTTGACCAATAATAAACAAATATTATTTATTATTATTATTATTACAAAAATGTACATATTTACTCGTTTTATTACCAAAGATTTACCAAAGGTTCTTTAAAAACTCTTGATATGCATGTTCGGCATGTATACGTTGGTTAATAAATTAGAATTGTATGTGTGTGTCAGGCAAAGAGGGGCAGGGAAGGCTGGAGTGTTTATCTTGTATGTTAATTATTGTATTAATGTGGACATGCAAAAACATTATTGTATTAATGTGGACATGCAAAAACAATCCATTTTATTATTGGATGGAAAGAAAGAAAGAGAGAATCCCCTTACTAGAGCAATGAAGAGCATTTTTGTATTCACAGTCGCAATTTTTTAAACTCAAAAGCACACTGGTCAATTCCCCCCAACAACCATGCCCACACATGCATGTTTCTAATTTGCAACACCTATAATTTGAATACATTATTGAGCTGATTCTAAATATACGTAGTTAATTAAATTAACTCAAAAATTAAATAATTGGAAGAAATTGCAGATATCTATTTTTTCCTTCTGTTAAATTTTCTTTTCATCGGCCAGAACACTATTGAAAATTGCATTTAATCTGGCTGAAGAAAAAAAAAAGTGTCATTACATTTTGCGTTCTTGCCTTTTGCTTTATCTTGACGCAAAATGTAACAACATAAAATAATAATCTAAAAGCGTGTTATTTAATTTTGCGTTATTACATTTCGCGGTGATCTCAACACAAAATGTAATAACGTGAAATATAACAATCTTTAAAAGTGTGTTGTTATTTTTGCGTTATATCAATCTGCGTTGATTTCGACGCAGAATGTAATAACGCAAAATGTAATCATCCAGGTTTATTACATTTCGTGTTGTTACAGCGCTAAAACAATTTTGCACTTGTGAAATTTTCCCTGACCAATATTTGATCAACAAGGACAAAGTGTATCGACGTGCTAGAATGTACGGAGAAGTGACAGTGTGTTTACTTTAGACTTTTTTCTGGGGTTAATTTCTTTTTTTTTTTTGTGATGCACATTTCAATAAATGGAATTCAGGTATATATCATTGACTTTTGCTCATATTCGAACCGATGCAGAGATCTCATTACCAGGTATTGGTACCTTTACAGCTTTTGACGCGTTTCTTTGACATGCATCAACTGCATATGACCAGCAACAGTTGTGTTAAGCAATGACACTGGATTTTTCTGGTAACCATTCAAATTATAATAATTTTAAAGTGTGTTTAGTTACGCGTTTTATTGCTTTTTATTTTAAGTTTATTCTGTATAAATTTGTGCACTGTAAAATATCTACCCTTGCAACTAAAATTTTCTTCTTACCTTGGATTTACTTTCTTTTTTACAATTCATTAAAGTGAATATTTTTTCAGAAATATGATTATTATGTTGTTAGTTGTGGTATTCACATGTTTTGATCAACTCAAGTTTTCTTAAATGCTTTACCATCGGAGATGATCACAAGTCTATAGCCAAACCAAAAAATCATCAAAGTGTAACGAGCGCATTTGGGTATATATCGTTACAATAAGGTAAGGTTTCAGGAAGAAATATTGCGGAAAACTGCTATAGTTGGTATTAAACAAGTCGTACATAAATGAACATGATGTGTTTTTAAGAATTCATTACAGCTTTAAAGTGTATGAACAATTTCTTAATTGGTGAATGTGTATAGAACGCCGGACCTGTTTTGTATGAGGAAAAACATTATATACTGTGTTCTCTTCATTACGTATGGTACTATTTAATCATATGAAGCAGCTTTTGAAGTATATTGTCTGCAACTTCAATTATACACAGTACTGCTTTCATAATATAATGTGGATATGTCATTTTATTATGTTCAAATATCACTATAAAAGGTAATTTTATTATAATATGAAATCTTTTAAAATATCCGCCAGTTCCTTTTTGCTTCGTACCTGGACTTGACTCTATACAGATTGATTAGAATATAAAATGCATACAATTTGTGTAAATTATTGATAAGATTATTATTATAAAACATTATCAATGTCGATAATAAAACGTTACAATGTATCTAATTATTTTTCGTGCACGGCGATAATCATACGCTGAACGGACACGCTGTCTTTTTAACTTATATTTGCACCTAAGCTTGTTTATACCTGACGTTATAATTTCCAAGTTATCTATTACTAACAAAATATCGAAGTACTGTCGCGGACGTATTCCGGAATTCGGAGATTCGGCCATGAAAAGTATAAATTTATTTTGAACTTCTTTTTTTAATTAACCTGATTTATTCGACTTCAGTCTCTTATTTTAGTCAATTCTTAGCATCAATTGGATAATCTAATCTGTACATTAACATTGTGTTATAATTATGTATTTAAAATTGCGATGGCAGTGAATAAAATAGTATCTGCTATTTGGTGTCCAACGAAATACGCACGGACGGTTTATCTACTTTATCCCATGGGGGCATGTAAAACCTGGAGTCGAAGTAGATGTGGGAAGTGCAGAGCACGCGGTTTGAGGAAAACAAGAAAGGCTGTTAAGATAGGCAGACGTATTAGTTAGATTGATTGTATGTACGTGGGTACTTGAATAAAGAAGATTTCTATATTTCCTAGTATCAAACTATTAATAAACAGTAGTAGTTATCTAACTTACTACTGCTCTTTAGCAAGGGGGTCGATAAAGCTCAAATCTCACGTGATTGCTGGGGCACATGGCGTTGTTTACAGTAGTGAAAATCGAATGATTCGAACAATTTTATGCAAAAGTACAATGTATTGCCAAGAATCGAACTCCAAATTGTATATTTTCAAGTAAGGAAAGTTTAAAATATTTCATCAGCTTTAAAATGTGACGATTTTCAATGAAAATTTAATGAAAAAAAACCTGCATTATCAAAAAAAAAAAAAAAAAAAATCGTTAAAAATGTAACAATCTAGGATTAGCTCGTCTCAAAAATTAATTAGGCTGATTCAGCGATAGTTTAGAAAGGTATTCAGCCAGGATTTTTTACTTATCTGTCCTGATGAATTCTACAATGATCGATCTTGCATTGTATTCAATAGCACAATTTTCCCCAGCTAACAGACGTTTCCTACCTCCTTCGTGAAAGAGTTCCGCTAAATTAAGTAATCGCGATATCAAGTATTGTGTCTGTCTGTGCGGTAGAGCACTGGTTTGGGTTTTTTCTGCTGTTTATTTGGCTTAGTATGATTTCTTGGCATGTTTTGTTAATACATTGAATATATTTAGTCTGTATATACGTTGCGTTACCGGTCACGGTAGCCTTGTTGTAGAGCGTTCGCTTCGTGATCGGGAGGCCCGGGTTCGATTCTCGTTCGCGGCGCCGAGTCATACCTAACACGTAAACAAAGGTAGTGACTGTTCCTTCACCAAGCACTAGCCACTAGAAGTGAAAGTCACGGGTCTTTCGGATATGAGAGACCCGATCCCCGTGTGATGTAGGGAGGCCGGTTTGTCTCTTATCCGTCCCTCTACACGTTACAGTACTATTTGTAATATATCGTAATATATATATATTTTGTAAAACATGTATCAATTTATATATATTTAAATAAAAATATGCTATTTTGAAGACCTCTTACAGAAGATATGCAACACATATTAAAAAAGAAAATTGGTTGAAAAAAAAATATCCACAGGCAAAATTGTCCTATTTTGAAATCGGTCCAACTTTGGTATTGTTTCACATACGCGCTTTTAGTTCTCTATTTGTTAAGGCATACCAGCTAGTTGGATTTTTTTTTTATCACCTCTGATGTAAACTTCTTTCTTATCCGTGCGTCTTTGAATTATATATAGCCTCAGGTCACGTCTGTTGTCCTTATTATAATATTATTAATATTATATGAGGCCGATGATCAAAACTATTGAGATATGTTGTCTGTACAATTAATAAAAACAATGGTCCAAATTTCTTTATTGTCTTCCGAAACACGAAACGTCATTCTTTAAACGCGTATTTTAAAAATTTGCCAAGCTTAATATGTTTATTAATGAGATAGTAAAAGTTTAATACTCATGATCTGTATCAATGGAACGTGATATATGAAAATTAACGGAAAACAATATAAGAAAAATGTAATCTTCATGTATTCATAATGTGGTGGCATACATGTAAGTCGATCGGAAGACAACTTGTTGCTTTAGCAACAAAAACTTTTCTAGTTATTTTTTTTTTCTTTGATGAAGCATAATTACTCATCTGTATTTTCTCAAATATATTTATACAGTATATTACAAATATATATGTTATAATGATATAATGAAACAAATATTTTTTCCGGATCTCTTTTTTGCATCATTATTCTACCAACTTCAACCATTGAAAAATTCAGATAAATAACTAATTTGTAAGATACGACATCTAAAAATGTCTACTATCATTTGGCAAATAATTTTTCATACAATTTTGTATCAAAAGTTTATCATTCTTGTATATTTTATTATGGAGTTCTTCTTCCATAAGAGATAAAGTTAGTCTGAAAATATCTATATATATCTCAAATCCATGACAAGAAATATACTTACACAGAGAAGAAATAAATTATTTGAGAAAAACTCTATTTTCCTTTTCTTTCATATATCTAGTGAAGGAGCCTGATTGTACATTTAACCGAACTGAATATAGAGATGGATCAAAGGACAGATGCCCTTCATCGCTCGGGAGGTTTTTAGCCCCCTATTTGAAAGCTGTTTACGGGTTTATTGCTGTCATATTGCTTTTAAATGTGCTGATCGCCATGTACAGGTATGACACATAGCTATTTGGTCAAAGGTAAAGTTTACCTTTTTTCAAATTTTATAGAATATACCTATTTTGTCAGTCCTTCGCATCTCTTCTGCAGATTGGATATATTCGTAAATTTATTAAGCTAATTTGATTTGATTAACAATGCTGAATACTTTGTAAATATATTACTAAAAACTACAATTATTCTTAAGAAGGAGAAGAAGTTCAGGGTTAAGAAAACAAGGGTTAAGAAAAATCGTTCTTAATACAAACTTAATACTATGTCTCAATGCCATGTGCTAAAAAGTAAAAACTTTATTTGACAAATGATTTTAGAATGCGCAATCAGTTCAAGGGTAGTTTTTTTTTCAAATAGTAAAAACTTTCTTTTTGAAAGAATGTCTGAGGTAGCACGGATCTAGCTAAATCATCAACATTTTAAGTGATACCTTTTTGGAGACCATGTTAAAGGAAAGAGGCTGAAAACTATTATTTCAAAGAAGACGTATTCATTCTGGAGGCTATATTTTTCTATATTGTCAAGGGAGACCAGGTCCTCCAGCAATCTATTAGAATCGTCTCGGGTATCAATTGCCCTCTGTTATTAGCAGACATATTTTTATATTCTTACGAAGCAGAAGTCATACAAATGTATGTGTGATAAGAACCTTAAGAACAAAACACTCGCTGTGGTCACCAACTCGATATTTAGATATATAGACGACATATTGTCAATTAATAATCGTAATTCCATTCCTTTGTGGATACTGTATATCCTGGTGAGCTTAGATAAAATAAACAACAGAGTCTGATACATTTGTTTCATACTTGGATATTTTTCTTGAAAAAAGATGTTAATGCTACATGTGATCTAACAACCAAGCTCGGTGATAAACCTGATGACTTTAACTTTTCTATCCTCAACTTCCCTTGGTTATTCAGCAATTAACCTTTATCTTCTGCATATGGAGTGTATGTATCACAGTTTATTCTATGCGCAAAAACATGCTCTACGTATGAACAATTTCTTATACGTGGTAAATTAATGACAAGCAAGTTGATAAAAAAAAGAATATCAGCAGTCTCGTTTATAGTCATCATTTCGTAAGTTCCATGGTCGATACAATGACCTCGTCTTCAACTTAAATTTATCATTGAGTCAAATGCAGACTTACATTTTCCATACAAATTGTTAGTTCATTATTTTTTCACCGAATTGACGACGGACTTTCCGTTATGTCCCTATCATGACAAGGAGCACACGGCGGGTGTGACCGGTCGGCTGGGGCTGCTTATTCCTCTATCGAACCAGATCTGGCATCTGACGTTTTGGAGTTCTGCGTTTGCTCTCCTCCTTTTCTATTGTTTTATTGACTTAGATATTGAATACTGTTCGTTATCTCCATATCCTTCATTGTTCACATTAATGATTAAAAATTCTTTTATTTTATTTAATTTTTCCAGAAATACCATATGCTTTAACGGAGTTAGAATTTGAAATACAAACTGATCTGTTTTATTTATTATAGTAATACGTTTGCTGGAGTTCAAGTTAAGTCGAAATTCTACTGGGCTCAACTTCAAACTGATTTTTTGGAGGAGTTCAGTGTGAAAAGTGTATTTCCTGTACACATGCAATTATTAGTGATCCCCAGCTTTCTAATCCATGCCGTTGTGTGGATGATGACGTCTTTACTTCGAAAAAGGACCTTAAAATGTTGCAATGCCTCAGTTCCTGGGGGTGAAACATCATTGGCTGTCCCTGTACCATATAAATATAAAGATGATATCGAAAAATTAAAAAAAGTTCCCAGGTTTGTTCAAGGTCAGTATAATTGAATAAATTCAATATGGCGGATCAGTAGTGTTACATCTAGACCATAAAAAGGGCATGGTAAACAAGAAATCAAAAGGGCACTTTGTGTCACGACAGGATCTCACCAGCGCACTTCTAAAACTAATGTAATTTTTTTTTTTAATTGTGTTATATTATTATTAATTTTTACACACTAGTACTTTATTATGATTAATTATTTTTAATATCCTTTCATATTGAAATCTTCATTTAAACAAGTGATTTAAAGATAAATTCATATACCTTTATTTCATTCCTTTAAAAAAATATACCAAAACAATTAGCATATCTTGGCTGATATAATATTATTTGAAACAAAAAGAATATTAAAAACGTAACGTAAAACTAGAGAAGGTAATGGTTATTAGTATTTATCTAGATGAAACATGTGCAAAAATTATAAAGTTTTGAAGGTATGATTTTATTATCTGCTTGGTATTTGATATTTGTGTATTAGAACAGTTAATAAAAACATAAACAAAAATACTTTTTTTCCAAAGAAGGTGGGGGGGGGGGGGATTTTTGGAAGTACATGTAGAGACCATCCTCTTTACTTCGAAAATTTTCTATCGACATGAGTAAGTGAAAAATGATCTTACTCCCTCAAAAAAGGAATGCCATGTAAAATTTGTTTAAAAAAAACTATGGCTTAAATTAGAAGCAATGACCCTTAGTTTGTCAAATCTATCATTTCATTTAAAGAAACAAACTTAGTTTGTTGTTTTTAACCCTTTTTTATCGCATTGCATTCAGTTTTTGGTAGAATGTAAGTTGATATTATTCAGAAAAATATAACAGAATTATGAGTTGGAATAGATTTTGCGTAAATGATATTAAAATAACTAAAAATTAGTTCAAGGATTTTATATAAGATGCGTAAAAGTTTAATGAGGGTTGATCATTAAGTCACCATTAAGCTCAGCTTAATGGTGGCTTAATGGTAGCTTAATGAAGTTTGGACAATAAGCACCTGTAAGTTGCAGCTTAATGGTGGCTTAATGGTGGCTTAAAGGAATTAACTTCTTTAAGCCACCATTAAGTCACCATTAAGCTACCATTAAGCGATTGCTTAAAGGTGGTCTTTCGTCTTGTGTTACATGTAAATTTATCTTTGGTCTTTGGCTAATTCTTGCATAATCAATGCAATCAAATGACAGATTTGCAAGTTAAACCATCTACCCTGACTGCCTGGGGCATAATAATTAGCCAGATGGCTGTGTACGTGTGTTCAAGCGTAAAATGATTTTCTGTCGTGAATTCACACCTTTTTTGCGTTGTATAAACAAATAGATTACCAGCATGCACTGAGTAAACATACCACATAAGGAATATTGCCTAAACTGGGCATTTTAATTAATTTTTGGTGTGGAAATTAGGGCATGGCGCTGGAAAAAAAGGGCATGGCGCCGAGAAAAAAAAGGCATGGCGCCTTTAAAGTTTGCTGTAGATTTAACACTAGAATTAGTGACTTTTTTCCTCTTCTCTTATATTGTTGGCTTGTTTATGTTGTTGTGTTTTTGTTTTGGTTATATTGGGGGGAGGGGGGGTGTTCAGAAGTGGGGCTAACGTATTTATGATTCTATTGTGTTTTTAACAGTGTTCATATATGACAGTAACTTCGATTTGACGCTTAAGAAAACCATGGATGCTGAGGAAAAGGCCGCGTTAAACACTAAGGGGTAAGGTGTACCTGCTTTAACAAAATGTAAAAAAGCATTATACTATTCATAAATCATTTCTTGTACCACTTCTTTTTTATGTTTTTTTTATTTCAGAGAAATGGATATTGATGAAGAAAATAAGCTTGAGGTAATGCATTGATGTAAATGTTAAACTTTATGGAACAAAATTGATATGATGAATAATGATATTAATTTCTTTTCATGGATTATAATGAATTTATTCAGTATTTTAAAAAGAGAAAAGTATACTCGTATGTAAATTAAGTCATGTAAAAATCGAAGATTGTGACTGAATATCTGTGTATTTTTTGTATTCTTCACAGGAAATAAATAGAAACTTAAGGAGTCACCGCAGAAAAATAGAAGAGAACATTATAGAAAACTTGCAAAAGGTATTTAAAAGCTACTTTAAACTCTCTGGCGAGATACACGAGGTACTGTCAGTTATTATGTTAAACAATACCTAGACACTAACCCCTAAAACAGCAGAGTTTGAATCATTAGCCATGCAGGAGTGAACATACCATGCCTACCGGTCCCACCCGCCTTTGTGCTCCTGGTCATGAACGGAAAATAACGGCAAAATCTCTTGACAATTAATTATTTATTAAAAAAACCTAATAATTACTTGGGAAAAATCAGAAATCATTTGACATCATGATAAATTGTATTTTCTTACAAGGTCATTGTTTCGACCATATAGATTATCAAATGATTACTTGAAACGACTTTGGTGATATTCGTGTTTCATAGAATTGTTTTCAATAATATTCCTCGTTCACCAATTGCTCACACAGAGAGCTTGATCTTTATTATCGGATTAAGTCATAAAACGACCGGTTACAAATTCTCCCTTATTTTCTTACATCCTTATTTATGACTTATCATCAACAGGCATTGACTGCTACTTTTTTATGAATGGGAAAAGGATCTTCTGAAAGAAGTTAAATATATGCTATGAGTAATACCATATAATCGGACATTTTAGCGAGACGCAAATTTAGCGATTGTCCTCAAAAAGTGGTATTCAATTTAAAGGGAGATGTAATGTTAGCGTTTTAAAAATACTTACTAAAGAAGCTTTTACATAAAAAATGCAATCAAATTTTAACGATATTCAAATTTAGCGATCTCATCCCCTCGCTAATAAAGTCAATATTAAATCCTCTCTAAAATTTCTACTTGTACGGTAATTAATACAAAATTAAACTGTGGCACAAAAACCTGTTTTTCCCCAGTATAGATAAATGTACACTTGTTTCCTGATATTAAGGTAAAATGAGAATTGGATCAATAAAGAATGACAAAAAAATTGATATAAGAGGCCTGGAATTCCCATTATAAAAACTCTATTTATAAATATGTACCTGTGTATGTTTTGTTCTGTGGCAAAGTGTCTTTAAATACTAGCATTAATATTTTCATAAGATCTCAGTATCTTTATGAGATAAATAAAATTAAATATTTAGTTTAAAGAAATGGAATACATACATGTTTTTCGTTGCTGTTATCTTTTATAGATGGAGTCAAATCTTCTGACAAAGCGGAGACCAGATTGTAAGTTGTAAATCAAACCTTTACCCATCAGCCTCATTAAGACTTGGATATTAACATTTACTCACTTATATTTTCATGTTTAATCTGAATATGCGTTTCTGTTTTTGTTGAGTATATTTACATTCGCCAATGTGTTTTTTTTCGATATCGATGCCAACAGATGCATTTATAGCTGGTAATGCGAACAAACCTTCTGCATTTGAAATGCATGTTGCACCTGACAATTGCAACGTCACTTTAATTCCTTAGCTTTGTAGTATATATTTAAACTTTTTCTTTCTTATACAAAGTTAAATATATAAATCAATCTTGCATATAAATGATTTACCTTCGCCAATCAAGAAAAACAATATTTACAAAATTAATAATCATTTATTTACAAATGTACAAAAATAAAAAAAAGAACTCGGCTCGTTGCAGAGGTATAGAAGAGACATCATACATCGCTTCCATGTCTCCCGAATTCGAAGTACAATATCTTTAGTATTCACCCACTTGTCGGCTGAAAGTATATGTCAGCCAAGTAGAAAGTAGTGGTCACTGGAATAAACAAGTTTGTGTTTAAGAAGTCAGTTGTCTCAGAACGCACAGAGGAACCCCAGAGTAGACTTATGTACAATTGATTTTGGGTTACCAATTTCAGATACTTAACAACTTCATATTATAAACTAATCTATCTAACATCATAAATTCTCATTAACAATAAAAATTATCACAATGTGACATAAGCTATAGTACAGATATGGTGAAACGTAACTTTTCTTGTATTACGCATTTAAAACTATGTAAAACTTTTTTTTGTATTTATCTGAAGCAGTAATTATACTGTTAGATAATTTAGAACTCCTTTATATTTCAGACTCGGAGACGTGATGGTTTGGAATTTGTGCCACCAAAAAAAAAATCATTGAAAATCAAACTGAAAGAATAATGGATGGTCTCCTAACAACTTTAACATTTTCATTCCTTAAAAAATAGGAAAAATAAATTAATAAAAGCAATATAGGATTTCTTTGCTGTGATGTTTCCTGGAAATGTTTGACATTTTTTATCATGTTGGTCGTGGGAAAGAACACTTTATACTGTGGTATAGTTCTTAATTTGATTTAATTATTTTTTAACTTCATTTTATTATAGTTCTTACATGTATTTTATTATAGATCTTAATATTACTTATTATACAACATTCTATATAGTGTAATCTCAATCGCATTTAACTTGTAACACAATTGATATCTTGATATATACAGCTTTTTTATGTCCCCCCCCCCCCCTTCGAAGAAGGGAGGGCATATTGCTTTGCTGCTGTCTGTCGGTCTCTCGGTCCATTTAGTTTCCGTTCATTTTCTTCACAACCGTTGCACATACTGAAATAAAATTTGGTATACAGTTTAATCAGGTAAATATCTAGGACAAGGTCTGTTTTGGATATGATCACATCCTTTTTGACAGAGTTATGCCCCGTGAACTTAGAAAAAATTCACTTATTTGCAGTTTCCGTTCAGTTTCTTTGCAGAAGTTGCACATATTGAATGAAATTTAGTATACAGATTTTTCGACTGAATGTCTAGGTCAAGTTCTGTTTTTGGTACAATCGCACCCTTTTTTGTTAGAGTTTTGCCATTTGGTCTGTAATAAATCATTTATTTGCAGTTTCCGTTCAATTTCTTTGCAGAGGTTGCACATATTGAAATGAAATTTAGGATACAGATTTTTCAGCTGAATATCTAGGACAAGTAATATTTTGGGTATGATCGCACCCTTTTTTGTTAGAGTTATGCCCCTTGGACTTCGAAAATTCCACTTATTTGCAGTTTCTGTTCATTTTCTTTGCAGAGGTTGCACATATTGAAATGAAATTTAGTATACAGAATTTTCAGCTGAATATCTAGGTCAAGTTCTTTTTTAGGTAGGATTGCACCATTTTAGACACAGTTATACTCTTTTGGACTTAAAAAAATCCGATTTGGGGGGAGGGGGCATGAGTATTTTACAAACATCTCTTGTTAATTAGTAAGATAAGCGATTTTAGGGGCATACTTATCCCTATGATTGTTTTACGAAACATATATATTCCCTTTTATTAAAAAAATATTCATGATATATGTATAACGTGTGTTTCTTTTAAATAAGTGAATATATCATTGCTGTATATTGTGATTATTACTATTATTATTATTATTATTATTATTATTATTATTATTATTATTATTATTATTATTATTATTATTATTATTGTGTATATTATTATTCGATAAGAATTCAGTTGGTCAAATCTGGGACTAAATTGCAAAATGATTTTATTATATAATTCTTTGAGAAGATTAAACAATTTCCGTCTAAAATATATATACATAGGAAACAAGATGACAATAAGTAACATTTTCCAGTTTCCGGATGGTAGAATATTCATTTCAATTCTTAAAAGTCAGCTCGAAATAAATCGTACCTAGTGATTATAAACAATGCTAGCTATGGACATGAAAGTTGACATTCTATATTCTTCAAAGGAAAATAAAAATATATAAATTTATTCTTGGATGCAGGACTACAACTTTCAATTGTCAGGACATTAACTTACTTTCAAATATCATATACATCAAATACTCAAGCCGCGTTCAAAATTCTTTTTTGGACAAACATCTCTGGTACATGTATAAAGAGGAGGAACTGGGAAAGCCTAGAGACAGAACATGAGATACCAATAGAGTCTTTGGACACAATTATTCTTTTCCTGAACTGGACTAGACACTTTTAGGATATGTTTTGGAAATTTCCGTTTTATTTACTTTGAAAAGACTTTAATTTTTATTGTTTGAACTTTATTGAAAAATATATGATCATTATTGCTTTGTGACTTGCTTAAACATAATAAATTTGGTAGAGGGTTAAATTATCTTGTCATGATTCTGATCGCAGACTTTTCTCAAACATACCAATTTTATCGAATCTAGCAAATAAAAATACATTAGTCCTTGAAAAAAAATTATCAAGGGTATGATGTTATTTTTATTGTCTAAATCTTTCGGTAACATTGATTGGTACTCGAACTCTTGTGCTCATGACTGTCACAAAAATACCTTAGTCCCTAGTCAATATTCTTGTCAGGATTATTCAAGAAATTGGTTCAAGCTACAGCGACAGTTTAGATGTTTTCAAGAATCGGGTTAAGGTCAAAGGGTCAATTCATTTGCCACTTGAGGGTTGGTTTTGTCAAAAGAAATATGCATGCATATTTTGAAATGTTTAGCTCCAGGAAGTCAAAACTTTTGTCAAAACCAAACAAAGTTAGGAGTTGATCTTTACGTCGGGGGTTTGAATACTGCTGTTGGGCGTGGAGACCAGTCCTTCGGATGAGACCGTATTTAAATCCAGTTCCCGTGTCGCAGTAGGTTCTAGCAAGAAAAAGACCCCATCCCCGTCTGCTCAGTGGTCGTAAGTGCCGAGTATAGGAAAAAATCCGCTCTCCACAGGCTAGTAATAACGTCTTGATATCTGTGAAAAATTCTCTGTAAGGGACGACAAATAGGATACAAATCAATCCATCAATCAATGATCGATTCAAATGGTGTGACTTCTTGACGAAAAGGTGTTCTTTTGAACATAGTGGTCAGCAGCTGTTATACAAACATTTTATTTTACCTCCTGATCATTCTATTTTGCCTCACAAGATGTAACACACCCTTTATGCCCGGTTTAATGGTTGCTAATAGGTCCTTAATGATGGTTTAATGGTTGTCTGTAAGTCACCATTAAGCACCTTTAAGTAATATTTACTGTAGGATGTAAGCCAATGACACGTTGATTGATTAAAAAAGATGTGTTTGTGAAACACATGCAATGCGCCCGGCGGCAACAAAAATCTAAAAAGCTATTTTTAGCATACTTGCATAGGTCACAGTCAAGGTCACCAGGTCATTGACCTTGAAGTCATTGGAAAGAACTTGATTAGTGGAGTGTGCACACCAAATATGAAGTCTCTATCTTTTATGGTTCAAATGTTATGGTGAAAGTTACAAAAAAGCTATTTTTAACATATAGCTCACAGTCAAGGTCACCAGGTCATTGACCTTGGTGTCATTTGAAAGAACTTTATTAGTGTAGTATGCATACTAAATATGAAGTCTCTATCTTTTATGGTTCAAAAGTTATGGCGAGGTTAAAGTTTGCAGACAGAAAAGCTATTTTTAGCATATAGGTCACATTAAAGGTCACAAGGTCATTAATATTAGTGTCAATTGAAAGCACCTCATTAGGGAATTATGCATACCAAATATGAAGTTTCTACCTTTCATGGTTCAAAAGTTATGGCGAAGGTTAAAGTTTGGGGACAAACAAACAAACAAACAAACAGACAGACAGACAGACAGGACAAAAACAATATACCCCTCGGATCTATCGATCCGGGCGCATAAAAAGTTTATTGAATAAATCCAAGTTTACAATTTCTCCGTGATCGTATAGTTTTAGAAATATTCGTTTCTGAAATATGATCAGAACAGACCAATAAACTTTTTATATAAATGTCCAAAAGATCCTTCCAAAATACAAAGAGCTGAAGACAGAACTCCAAATAAATAAATAAACAAAAGTCCAAAAGAATGATTCTAAAAATAATTAAATTCAAGAGAGAAGTGATAATTTCAGAATAAGACCGGGAATAAAAACGGGTATAAAATGAGAGCGGGAATGCTCTTTTCTGACCATAACAGGGTATTTTGTGTTCAGTGGGTATCTGTGATCACAGATATAAAAATGCATTTCATTGGCTAATTCGCCATCAATAACCACCTACGCTTTGTCCGTAGGTCTGTCCGTTGACCTATGAACCCCAATATGGCACCACCCTCAAATGCAGGTAAATACATGTTACTAATATTTATGGGCTCAGTCCTCATCTCTACACCACAGGAGTTCTAGCCTGAATTTCTTTTACTTATTTACTTCAAAGATCTCAATTTTATTGCTCTTACTCAAAACTCTCAATAATACCATTGTATTTCCGTTCAAATTTTATTACTTACTATAGATGGGCTTGATTAGTCTATTCGGATCAATTTCATTACAAAATGATCTTCCAAATTATAGTGCATCTGAACAACAAAAAAATCCAATTAGTTTTGACAAGATAATAATTAGGGCCCTGCAAGGATTTGCGGGTGCCCTATAGTAATCACTCTGTCTGTCTGTCCGTCTGTCATTCTTCCGTCCACACATTTTCTGTTTTTTTCCTAATAACTTTTTTGTGATTGCCCAATTAAGATCAAATTTGGTATGGTAGTTCAATAGGCAGAAAGACATATTTTGATGCTAAGTTTGTTTCTCTATGTCCCCTGGTTTGGAGCTGGGGTGGTGGGGTAGATTCATTAACTTTATATAAGAATGCATTGGCAAAGAGAGATAACTGCTGAAGATGTTCCCATTGTTAACTGAATGCTGCTATGAGTCCCTTTGGATTAATTAGCTTTTCTCCTGAAGAAAAGCATTATATTTATCTGTCACAT
This sequence comes from Saccostrea glomerata, assembly GCA_003671525.1. Classification (NCBI taxonomy): domain Eukaryota; kingdom Metazoa; phylum Mollusca; class Bivalvia; order Ostreida; family Ostreidae; genus Saccostrea; species Saccostrea glomerata. The sequence goes on along the minus strand of PRKT01000162.1, from coordinate 873,244 downwards.
TGAGATAAATTACCACATCTGTCTGCAAATGAAGTTTGTTTTGAAGTTAAGGAATGCTAGGAACACTCTGAAACGTAGATTTAAACATAAATTTATTTTTGTTAAAATAGTGATGATTTCATTGAATTCTAAGAACAAGAAATAGATTAAAGAAGATATATTTTTTTTATTTTTCATAAAAAATATTTTTTAATATACTTTTCTCACTTTATATAAATTCAAAAATATTAGTTTTTAAGGTAGTTGTTTAAAAACCCCATTCTATCATTGATTCTGAAAAAGCTCTTATTGTAGTTTTAGAAGAAAATGATGAGAGAGGTACAATTTATCCCTTGGGATTAATTATCTAGCCTGCTGCAGAAAGTTTTATCTGTCACTTTAAGATTAATGAAAACCTTTGTCTGCAACTGCTGTTTGTTTGAAGTTACAGTCAAGCCTTCATGATATGTATTTGCATTCATTGAAGGCAGGCATTTTATATAAGTTAAGCTTCATTATTGTTTAAATATACATTCAATGTGAAGTTGTTCTTTACTGCCTAATGTAAATACAAGGATATTATTTTCAGGTTTATGAATATTCAGGAATTATCTTGAAATTTTAAGAATACTGTTGCTGTTGCTTATTCTTCGTACATTTTTTAATCATTCCGTAAGCTGCACCCTTATAATTCTTGCTGGTTTGTTTTCTAGTTGTTTACAAAATTAAAGTCATTTTTTTCCAATTATAAAGTCACCGAATTTAAGTCACTGATAATATACATTCTGATTTACTAAACCTTTATATCATTTTACTTTCACTGCTAATACTAAAAATGATTATGATATTAATGATGGATTCTTCTCATATTTCTTATAATCACAGAATCTTGATTTTCTGAATACTCAATATTCAGACTGTGTACATTTATTAAACGTCCAAACGAACCGGTGTAATCAGCCTTGATTTTCGGTCAAGGTCGTTTGTAAGTCAGACCTAAAAAGAGTACTTTTACACAGAGAAATTTTGAAATTTACGCATAGGAATAAATTTTGCTGCTCATTAAAATTAAAGTTGTAACTTATTTTTGATCACTAACTAACATGAATTGAGATGGTGGGAAAAAAAAACATGAAATCCGCAATATTCAATAAAAATATTTAATCCGAATTTCCTCGATAATTTCTCTCAAAATTCTCAGTTTTCATTAATTTACATGAAATTTCATCTCAATTTTTTCAATTGATCATATAATGTCAAATATTTAGATTTTTATGGGATGAATATTCAAATGTTGAATAATAATTTACAAGGTAGAAAAGATATGGTATTCATGCTAATTATAGAACAAATTTAGCCCGAATTTACTTTACAGTTTCTGAAATCTTCAATTTTACAGAGTGGTTTTAAAATCTACGAGAAAGATTTTTAACCACCAAAATATGGCAATTTGGTGTAATTGTGACACATATATACATTCAGTTCTTCCAGTTATACATTTCATTCTATGATAGTTTGTACTGATAATATTTGAAATATTTATTTCGAATTTCCTTTGCCGTTCTATTCTTAGGAATAAGTTATGTTTGACAATTTTATAAAATACATTCTGGATTCTTTTCATATTTTATATATTCAGAAAAAAATGAAATTATGCATGGAAACATTTCAAGATATGCACAATTAAATGACAAGAAAAAGGTGTGGGGTCATCATCCTTGATTTTGCTTGAAGATCATTTGAAAAGTTGATGCTAAAAATAGATTTTTTCTCCTGTGGAAAATCCAATATGATATTTTAAAATTGATGTTTTGGAAAAATGAAGAGGATTAGATATGCCAAAATAATTTAAGTTTCAAGTTTTATATTAAAGCAATATTCTAAAGTAAAAAAAAAAATACAAACTTTTGATCACAAATCACACAAAATATTTATTTCGAATTTCCTCTGTACTCTTTATTAAATGATATTTTAGTCTTTGACAATCAATCTTTTTCATTTAACTTTTTTAATCAAATCATATATTCAGAAAAAATTATTTTTACAACCATAGGAAAGATAGATGTTGAATGAATCATTTAAAGCACAAAAATGAAGGGGTATTCATATTCATTAAATTGCAAGGTTAGCTCGAATTTTCTCATTTTGAAAAATATCATTGAACAAAGAAAATGCTGTCAATATATCATATAGGCTAATAATTTAAGAGACAGGAACAAGCGGTTAGATAAATACATTTTCTCTGAAATGTGATATGATGTATTATTGTGGAAATAATTGTTGAAATTATTGCAATGTTTCAAAAAACCCAAAAAATTTCAATCCGAATTCTTTCTGTTATAAAATATACTGATTTCATTATTTACAAAAACGTAAAGGTTCTTGATCGAAATACATGTATATTTTTGCAGAGTTAGGCCAAAACTTTATGTTATATTATGGAATCTTAATTGTATGTATTGTACATGAACTAATATATGATATGCATGTATATACCAGAGAACTTTAATTATGTATATAAATATATATCGGCGCCAACACAATTACAATAATTGTTTTAAAAGGCTCAACATACTAGTATAAGAATCAGCAATTGTTCATACAATTTTATACAATGCAATGTATCTTGATTTTTGAGACTATACATAAATCATACAATAATATAATTTACACAATAATACACAATAATTATGTATTTATACAATGATTTCTAAATATATTATATTTCTTAATAAATAAGTGTTATTTTCAGTATTCCTGGACATTGACTATCAAAGGTATATGAGACAAATTTGATACTTTTTCCTTTCAAGAAAAAAATACATCAACTTCCTTTCAAAAGTTATCTTATAATAATTGTATTTTTGGCAGCTGAATTGAAAATGAAATACATCTTAAATCTCTCCAGTGTTACAAATAATTTACAAAATTTTCATTAGGGATTGTATATAGACAAATCTCTCGATCCCCTTTTCTTTGGCAAGGTTATGTGCACTAAGTCTCAAGCTGTTAAAGACTGGTCTCTCTGTTCTTTATTTCTTGGGGGGGGGGG
>PRKT01000162.1:826544-870197 GCA_003671525.1 Saccostrea glomerata | reverse complement strand
TCTGTTCTTTATTTCTTGGGGGGGGTGGGGTATATCAGTGTAATCTACAGCATCTGAAATCATCAAAAACAACAGTAACTTGATAAAATTTTAGTTTGGTGAATTATGAATCTTTTCCCTTTTGAATATTGATCTGATATTATTTGTTTAAATGAACCTTTTCCCTTTTGAATATTGATCTGATATTATTTGTTTAAATGCTTCTCAGAAATGATTTTTAATGACTTTGAGGGAAAATCTTAACTTGCTGAAAATTGAGAAAATCCTTTTAGTGCATCACGTACTTGATGTGATAATTTCTTGCTGAACATCTGTTCCCATGCTGAGAGTCCAATTATTTTGCCTACAATTAAAAAAAATGTATTAAATGTATGTTACATAGCAGTACAAATGCTGCATTACATGTGTATTATACTTTCATGTTAATTACTAAAATCTGATTAGTTAAGATGCATTTAACAATCCTTATTGTTATACCTTTAAAATTTGTTCCTTTACAAATCTATATGAAAAAAAGTCCAACATTTCTAATGTTTCCTGAGCGGGCATAAAGCAATTGATGTTTAACTACTGATGAGATGTTGGACCGGTTGATGAGATGTTGGACCGCTTACATGTACATGACACAATTGGTGGAGCTTAATCTAATTTGCATTTGTTGATGTTTAGCAGTGAGAGACGTGAAGTTCAAGACAGATAAGATACATGTACATCAAAATAAATATTAAAATGAAAGGTATCACAAAACACTTATTGACTGTGATCTTGACAAATTCATTTTGTCGATCCTCAGGCAGACAGTTTGGTTCTTGGGTCTGATAAAACTCATGTTGCCCTTGAACTCAGTCAATAATATTTGAAATTGACACCCCTTGCGTCAGTTGACAATGGTTTTCCAGGATGTCAATTTCTACTGTAGCCCTAAAAAAATTGAATTATTTACATAATAGTTATATACAGTTGTGTTTATATTTCTTATAACTATGTTCCTCAATAGTCCATCTGCAAGCAGATTTTGTTCAATCATCCCACCTAAGTCTGGTCTTCAGTCTTTTTTTCAACTACAGGTAGTCTACTCCTTGGTAAATTAAGCACTGTAGGGTTGTTTCCGCCTAAGAATTAAACATGAACATTTCTTAGACTATTGTTTTTAAATTAACAAAAATTGGTTATAAGATTAAACAATCAATCTTATCTGTATTTCATTTATTGATTTATAAAATAAAAATGAATGAAGTTTTTTAATAAATATATTTATTACTATTATTATATTATTTTATATACCACATTGTATAACAGTGTATAATGTCTTATATTATAAAATTTTTACTATAAAAAAACCATTTTAAACCTAAAAATACAGAAAAAAAATATGAATAATGTCTGAACCATTGTGTTTCATTTTGCTCCATAAATTAGACAACTCTTTGTTTCAATGTTATTGATATTTCCACATACAATATCCTTATTTTTTCACTTTGATTTTGTTTTACCCCAACGGAACACCTTACTTTTCAAGCAACTTGATGATTGTTGTGTCTTTAACAAGTAAGGCTAGTAAGTATTATATAACTTGTTGTAATCATATACAAAAATGTGCTATTTTTTGAATAAATATTATTCATAAAACCGACGAACAAACGGAAATGATTTTCAATCCTCAAATGTTGAACTGTCGATCGCGGGAACAATCATACGAAATACATCGATTTATAATATCCTTGCGAATTCCCATTTAATATCAATAAAAACTATGTAATTCAATTTCAAAATTATAAATCAAATTGTCAGACATACATAAATTACTTACATGTACAATCTCACTGCACAGTGACACGACATGACATCAGGCGATCGAGGCAACGTGGGTCTGCAATCTCGCATGTTTGTGACTTTCAAGTTTCTTTTGGTTGATCGGGTGTCCCGGGCATTAAGAAATGGGTGACTTATAATTGGTTAAATCATCCCTGGGCTTCTACAATGCTTCAATATTATGATCACAGCTTGTAGATTTTACAAAACAATCCTGTCGGGGTTTTCTACTGGAAACGACTTGGACATGTTGACATTCGCTAGGCCTATGGAACTGCGCATTTTATGGTTATTGTCGCAAATCAAAGAAAAATTTACGAACAACTTATATTTTTTAATAGAAATAGATTCAAAAATACATAAACCGATAAATTAATCAATAATTTTACATTCAGATTGATTAAATATGTAATTTGCATTTTACGACTTCCAAAATCTATGGAGACCGATTGACGACGTAAAATGCTGACAAGAATCCGTCCTTAATATTGTCTAAGTTTAAAATGTTCAAACAATATGTTTGTGCTAAACACTATAGGTTTACATTACATTACCATTAAGTTACCATTAAGCTATCTCAAACTCCATAATGGGTGCTTAAATGTAGATTAATGGTAGCTTAATTGTGGCTTACAGGTCCTTAATGGTAGCTTTTAGACCACCATTAAGGAGGAACAGGTCCTTTAGTTGAAAAAAATCCTGTCAATGAATTTTTTTCGTATTTTTTATATTACTAATCTAATATGTACTTAACATTTTGAAACGGTCCTGTCATGGGATTTCTGCACCACAAATACCGCCCTGTTTAGAGTTTGTATGGAGTTTAGATACTTCATGTTTACGGGCCCATAACGTAGTCCATAATGCAAATTTTTATGCACAAACGATAAATATGATAGATAACATTATATACTCAAATATTTCAGAATATTCATAGTGTTTAAATTATTTGAAAGCAATTGGTTTAATTTTATATAGTATTTGGGTGGAATAATTTCTGCATTTTTCAAGGTAGCTTCAACGACAAAAACCTCATTTGGAAAAAATTCTGTCAATAAATATTTCTAAATTTACGATTGAATGTCAGTCCTTCATCGTAATTATTTACTGCATAAATATCACAGGGTGAAGCTTACCTCAATATCGCACAGGACATCGTTGAATTAGACGTAAGCATGATAAAAACGCTTTACGTTTGTATTTTCCTAGTGCGGGAAATCAATTGTGACGTCACACGAAAGCATAAACATTCAAAATTATCTAAATAGAGGGAAGCTCTGCTAGTAAACACGAAAAAATATTAATCTAAAAAATCTTCTTCAGAAATTCAGCATGATACATTGACTGTGACCTGTTTATTATAAAATAAAACTGATCATGACGGGTGTGTGTACTTGATCTCGCTGCACTGAGAATTCAAACACTACGTCTATGACGTCACTAACGTCAGAATGCAGGGTAAAGAGAAACAAATGTGTGGATTGGGCAACTTCACAATATCTAAATGATGGCAAGATCTTTAAAAACTTTATTAATAATAATTTCTAAAATTAAATGTTAAAAAAACAATTTTAGAATTTAGAATAAAATTACACAAGAATTGTTGATTTTAACAACGTTTAACATATATTTCATCACCGATTATGACGTAATATGTCTTTTTAGTCATGTGACATGTTCCCTGTCTCCCCTTAAGTCACCATTAAGCTACCATTAAGGAGGACTTTCAGGTGCTTAATGTCCAAACTCCATTAAGCTACCATTTAGCCACCATTAAGCTACAATTACGCAGTCGATAATACTGTTCATATGGATGAAAAATTATTTTTATAGTGATTTGTTATCAATATTATAAATGTAGAGTTCGTAAATATCTTGATTTGATAAAAATAATTAAAAAGAATAAAATTCAAAATTGAAAAAAAAATCTCCACAGACGTGGCGCGAACCCAAAACCCTTTAATTACATGGCGATAGCCTTTTCCATTAGGCTATCGCCGCTCTCTATATTGAAAGAAAATATTTAACTTTAGTTTTCTACAAAATTTGTTTGGACTTTTAAAAGTATTTATTTTCTTGACCGTTTCCAAAGCCTTGTATTGATTTTTTAATCAAAATATGAACAATTTTATTTATGGATCTTTTTAAAAGGCTTATATCATATTAATATTTCTAAACCATGGAGTTTGGCTTCTGGGTTGATGAAATGTGATTGAGTTCTTCGCTCTGTTATTCGAAAATTTATACATGTAAGCATTTAATCATGATTGAAAATAAATTAATTAGAGATAAAACACAAAAATATCTTATCGATAAAGAAAGAAGAAAAACAGATTCTACTATTTTTTTTAATATACTGCGGATATTAACTGATTTTGTGTCTACAATTTAGCGACAATCGTCGCGCAAGAGTTCCCTGGTTAATTACGTTTACAATTTTTTTTTTTAAATATCATATTCAGTTTCAATTCATTTTGTATCATAATGGGTATCAAATAATTGTCCTTTTAGGATGAATCATAATTTTTAATTTGTTTTATGTAATATAATGACATGAATAATCTTATGTATGATTTAATTAGTATGTGAACTCTCTAATGTGTAAAGTTTAATAAATCAGTTTCCGGTTTCATCATCATGGTGTTCTAATCAGGTTATTACATGGTGTCAGAAAATTCACATCCATCGCCCCAGAAATATGGCTCATAAAGGCATTAGAACCCTTCCGGAATTTAATCCGACTGATCCTAACACTGGAGAATGGGAGTCGTACAAGCGTGATTTCCTCGTTCATTTGGATGCACTAGGATTGGACGATAAACCCGGCAAAAGGAAAGTAGGTATGTTGCTCTCCAACTTCGGACGTGAGGCCGTCAAAATATATGATTCCTTCACATGGGCACCTGGAATAGAAGCAGATGAGGGAAACAACATAGAATCGCAGCCCGGAGAGAATCGCCATGACCTAGATACAGTATTCGGCAAATTCGACCGCCATTTCGGTGTGCACAATTATCGCAATATCAAGAGACAGGAATTCTTAAATACTAAGAGAGGTAAGAGCACAATTATGGACTATACCTCGGAGCTTAAGCGGAAAGCAGAATTTTGTGAATACGGTGAGCATAAGGAGGGCTTTATATGTGACAAGATTATTAATGGGGTTAACGACAGGAAGAGCTGAGAGAAATTAATGGAAATTCCAGCTGCTGACTTAAATCTAGACAGAGTATTTCAGACATGTCGACAGGTTGAACTAACTAGCGCACATCTGAAAAACTTGGATGCAGAGAACCCAGTGGTAAATCTTGCACACATGCATCATGAGAAAAGAAGGATGAATCGTCGACCTACAAGGGGAGGTAAATACCAAGGCACTCATCCATTTTGTATCAAATGTGGCAAACACCATGCGAGTGGAAACTGTCCGGCTTATAACAAGCATTGTAATTTATGTGGACAAAAGGGACATTTCAGACATTCAACCTTGTGTCGAGGACGCACTACACCAGTCAGAAATTTACATAGAGGCAGGAGTAGGTTCAGAGGCAGTGGACATGCACCGCAGCGATCAAGAGTATATTACGCAGAGGAGATAATGAATATCAGGATACACAAGAACTGGAACAAATGTTTGATAAATGTACGTTTCAGGATGTGTGGACAGCTCAAACAGATTCCAGCCAAGAGAAACAAAGTGATTGGAAAGATACCTTTGACGTCAAAGATAGGAAAATTACCCTTGATATTGACAGTGGAGCACAGTGCAACATCCTATCAAAAACAAGTGCCGAGAAAAATTCACATCGATTGCGCCAATTACAGACAGCAATGTTATCATCAATGGAGTGAACAACACAACAAAAGCATGTGGACAAATATGCCTGCCATGCAGATACCAAGACAAAGAGAGAATCATAAACTTTCAAGTGATTGACAATCTTCGTCCTTTACAGCTAATGGGGAGAAATGACAACATTCTTTTTAGTCTTATAGCCCGAGTGAACAATGTATCGTTGTGAGTGAAGTCACAGAACAGATAAAACAAGAATTCACAGATGTTATCGGGCAGGAAGTTGGATGTCTGCCTGGCGAGTATGAGATCAAAGTTGACAACACCATAACACCAGTTATTCACGCACAAATTCCTGTAGCCATTCGTGAGCAAGTGAAAAGCGAGCTTGACAATCTCGTTCGTTGTTGAGATATTACCCAAGTCAAAGAACCAACCGCATGGGTAAACAGTATGGTTTGTGTAAGGGAAAAGAACGTTCTTGTACGAATTTGCATTGATCCATCAGATCTCAATAAAGCGATTAAGCGTGAGCATTACCCGATGAACAGCATTGACGACATACGCAGTACAGTTAAGGCAACATTTTCTATAAAAAGTCATCGAAAACGATACACTTAATGTTTAACTGTTTTATTTTTCAGCGGGACACTCTTGTTAAGAAAGCTTTATGTTATCTTGAAGAGTATGTCCATCGCTATTCACATCGATATTTCTGTCATCATGTGACCCTCTAAGGTCCAGTGGGCTTCGATTTTAGGTCAACAAATGAAATGTCAAATTAAACCAAAAAGTTCAAGGGCAAGGCAAACAAAAAAATAACTGCACAGTGTTTTAGATTGTCCCTATGTATCTATACTTTCGCAAAAATAATGCTCATTCAGTTAGTTTTCCGATATATTGAAGTTATTCGGCTAAAACAGACAGTAGTATATGAAAAATAGGGTTTTTTCCTAATTTCATAGGAAATTATAAATTACCTAATGGATTAACAAAGAAATTAGCATCACTTTTTGAAAACTATACAGTAAAATGAATAACTTAAAATAAAAACCTAATTTATAGATTTTCGCCTTGCCCTTGAACTTTTTGATTAAAAATTAACATCTTAGTGCAGTCAAACTAAATATAGTTTTCAAACGCATCGTTGACCCAGCATGGGAGACAACTCTTTAGTACTTGATGTAGTTTGTTTACCTCGTAGATTTTAAATAAATATGCTTGCGGACTGCGCTAGGATCTTTTTACTGAATCCAACGGTATGCATAAGATATCCTGAACATTTGTACCTTCTATTTTGTGACTTCGTTCTCTATACAATGTATGAATGATGTATGCTAAAAGACGTGTTTCAGACCTTCCGTATTTCCTCAAATATGTGTAAACACACAATGTCATGCAGCTACATGTAGGTGTAAAGTTTGCTGCAGCATGTAATCTAAAATGCCGATTGTAGATAAAATTAAATATGAAAATAATCAATTACAATTTTTAAATTGTCAATTGATAGGGTCCATCAATGCAATAATTAATTCGATAACTAGACCACTATGTCACTACTGTACATACTCTTTTGCACAAATAAGAAAACATTTTGGTTTGTTTTTTTATTTACGCATGTTAACGAGATTCTGTCATGGCCATGCGCGCATCTAGAGGGAGGTCGGGGAGATCAGGACCCCCCCCCCCCCCCTGGAATTTACGAAGTAAAATATTTGTATTTACTTAAGCAAGAAAAGTTCCCATGGACCCCCTTGGAAATCGGTGACCCCCCATCCCGTAAACGCGAACATGTTTGAAATCAATGAAATGGGTATGAAAAGTGAAAGATCTGAGGCTATAGAAGTCATAGACTACACCCCCTGTTTTTTGTTTGTTTGTTTTTTTTTTGTTTTTGAACCTCTGACATTTACAAGAACAAGTAATTAGTGTATGAAAAAAAAAAACATTCTTTCATCTTTAAAAGTATCATATATCATATACTTAAAAAATATAATAATGTATAAATTACAGAATTTATTATTGACTTGACATGTATTAAAAAAAATAAAGAATCAATATTTTATTCCCCATTAATTTAGAAATTCAATAAATTTACAACCATAGATCTAAAGTGTAGGTTTTCAACATAATGATACAGACACTTTTTTATATATCATGTAGCATGTTTGTGTGTCAAAAAGACAGCAACATAACATGTTTAATTAGTAAATCATTGTCAACTCATTGACTGAAACAATGAAATTTCAAATTTAATTTAGTGTAAATTTGTATTACAGTTACTGTTGATCCCCATTACAACATATAATGTCTCAAAGAAAATAAGCGAATTGACGAGAACTCTATACCATATATTTATAGTACAATTACATTAAAAAATTCGAATATAAAATGTGTGTATGGATATGTTGGGACAACGTTTGTATGGGGGGGGGGGATACACACCAATCACAATGCACTGGGGGGATAATATATGTATACACACAATCGCAATGCGCTGCATTAGTTTTCACTGACTGTGATAATACATCTAAATGAACATGTACACACTCGCGATGGATTTTTTCTTTTATGGTAACAAGAGAATATCTAGATATTGCACATACATACGCATACATACGTGGGCTAAATGTACTGCAGTGATGGATCTAGGGAGCTGATGCTTATCGTCTCGGTCTTCCATTACTTTCCGAAATAATGTCCTCACATTCTCGTAATAGGGATAAACAACGCCTTGACTTTTATCTTATTCCTATTTTCTTTAAAGATTCCCCGGTTATTGCATTAAAATCCACTGCATATCTCAGCTGATGTCGCCATGTTTGTAGATGTAAACAACACCCCGTGTCATCGAGTGCAAGCGTTTGGCTGAAGCCGAATGCAGCCAAGCGGCACATAAAACGTGAATTATTTTGAAAAAAATGCTATTCTGTGTAAGAGAAAATCACTAATAATTATTTATTTAAATATGAAAATATTGCCGTTTGCTACAAATTCTTGTAAATATCGGTAAAAAGTTATGTTGAGCTCTATTTCCTTATAAGGATTAATCAGGGCGGACCAACTGTCATGACGTCAGACCTCATTATGACCTCATTACCATATTTTTTTCATGTGTTGCCTTAACTGTACTGCGTAGTGACCCGGTTACACGGAAGCAAGTTTTTCTCTTCCCTGATGCTAATATGGGCTACTATAAAAAAAAAACTGACGAAAGCAAGCTCCTTGTTAACAACATCTAACACGCCTTTTGGAAGGTACCGATATCTTCGTATTCCAATGGGATTAAAATGTTCAGGAGAAGTGTTCCACAGAGAAATGGTTACTCACTTTGGCAGCATGGAAGGTGTGGAAATCGTGATTGACGATATACTGGTTCATGGGAAGACTCTCGAGGAGCACACGAAGATACTTACATCAGTACTCAAAAAGGCCCGATCAATTGGTCTGAAACTAAACTCAGCTAAGTGTGTACTTGTGAAGCCAGAAGTAGATTATGTTGATCATCGCCTCACCGGTGAAGGTCTAAAACCTTCATGAGATAGAGTACAAGCAATTCTTGAGATGAAGGATCCAGAGGTTCGAAGCGAGCTAGAAACTGTGTTGGTCATGCTCGCATACCTAGCCAAGTTCATTCCAAGACTAAATGAACTTACATCACCATTACGAGAGCTTAAGACTAGAGACCAGTGGAGCTGGGACACTGAAGCTCAACAGGCATTTGCTAATGTTAAGAAAGCACTTACCTCAACAGATGTCTTGAAGTACTTCGATGCGACACAGCCAGTGACCGTTACAGTCGATGCATCAATGAAAGGTTTGGGAGCAGCAATCCTGCAGAAAAATGGAGTAGTGGCTTATGCGCCTCGAGCTCTATCACCAGCGGAGCAAAGATATGCGCAAATCGAGAAGGAGAGGCTCGCAGTATTGTTTGGGTGCAAACCTTTTCACAAACTACTGTATGGGAAAGCTTATGTAACTATAGAAACAGACCACAAGCCACTTGAAAGCATTATGAAGAAACCAAAACACACAGAACCGATGCGAATTCAAAAAATGATGTTAAGACTGCAGCCGTACTAATTTAATCTCGTATATGTGAAGGGGAAGGAAATCGGATTGGCAGATTGTCTGAGCAGGTTACCGTTACAGGAGAGTGACGAACAAGTGATGACGATGAAATGATGGTTTTTACTGTAGAAACACTGTCATTTCCAAAAATGAGACATTAGTAGAAGCCACGAAGAAAGATCAGCAATTGTAGAACCTGAAACAAGTTATCTGCCAAGGATGGCCAGAAAGGAAATGTGACTTGCCACTTGAAGTCCTGCCGTTCTGGGTCTTTCGCGATGAGTTATCTACCTACAAAGGGTTAATCTATCGTGGAGAAGGAACAGTCATACCAACAGAGCTACGAGCTACAACACTGAAAACTATCCACAGTTCTCATCAAGGAATTCTTAAATCCAAGCAAAAGGCTAGAGAGCTAGTGTTTTGGCCTGGGATGAACAAACAGATTGAAGATGTGGTCAGCAGATGCAGCGCTTGTTTGATGCATAGGAACAAGCCACAGAAGGAACCAATGATCATCCATCCAATATCTTCACTTCCGTGGAGCAAAGTGGGCGCAGATCTGTTCGAGTTAGACAACCACCATTATCTCGTTTTGGTTGATTACTCTTCGAATTTCATTGAAGTTGCCGAATTGGAACGTGACACAAGATCAGCAACTGTCATCAAACGAGTCAAAGAAAATATAGCTCGTTACGGCATTATGGACATACTGGTTAGCGACAATGGTCCACAGTTCGCTTGCCAAGAGTTCAAGGATTTCACCAGATCATACGCTATCGAACACATAACGTCATCGCCCCTACATATGTACATCCGCAATCCAACGGCTTAGTGGAAAAGGCAGTTCTAACTGTTAAAAACATTCTAAAGAAATGTCCAGAATCTTGAGATGATATACACTTGGGTCTCCTTGATTTACGCAACACCCCAAGGGATTCTAGAATTGGATCTCCGATGCAGCGTCTGATGTCTAGAAGAGCTAAAACATTAATACCTACCAGCGACAACCTACGTAAGCCATGCATCATAGAGCCGAATCAGGTTTCAACTCGTCTAATGGAATACAGACTAAAACAGAAATTCTATTATGATCAGCACGCGAAGCCAAGACAACAGTGTGAGCCTGGCGATTCCATACGCATTCATACTCCAGAGGGTTAGAAACAGGCTAAATACATTGCGCAAACTGAAACTCCAAGATCTCATCTTGTAAAAGCAGGTGTTCAGGGCAGAACATACCGCCGAAACAATTGCAAGTTGGTAAAAAGGAGAGAGGATCCACACACAATCCAACCAAAGCAGGAAATCTTCATTCCTCAGACATTGTGGTTCCAAAGGAACAGCCGACAAGTAGTCCACTATCCACAAAACCAAAATCCATACAACAGAGTGAAGCAATAGACAAACAGAATCCAGTTTTGCCAGTACCAGCTACCAACCAACAAAAAACGCGTTCGGGTCGAGCTGTTGTGAAACCTAAATACCTCTCTGATTATACCGTGTGATTCAGTGAAACATAAATGGTTGTAAAAAGGGCATAATAATCCCTTTATTTGCATGTTCAATTTGTTTACAATTGTAATGATTAAGCAAGTAAATTACAATTTAGTTCTATGAGATTGCATAGTCAGTGAACTTTCTAGTCTCAATTATGTTGACATTAAGTTGCCTTCATTAACTATTGATTTAAAGTCCTAAAATGTGATTGTATCTTACATTGTGTGATTTATAATAATTAATGTTCAATTGTTTTGATCTACTTAATTTGATGCTGATTGTCATCCAAAATATTCTTTAGATTTAATTGAAGGGGGATGTAATATAATGACATGAATAATCTTATGTATGACTTAATTATATGTGATCTCTCTAATGTGTAAAGTTTAATAAATCAGTTTCCGGATTCATCATCATGGTGTTCTAATCAGGTTATTACATTATATGCTTGCATTAAATTTGAATTTTGTAAAAAATAATTGATCATCAAAATCTGTCAGTGTACGTTGTGTATGTTTAGTTTCCTGTTAGTTTACCGGAGACGATGGGGCACCTAATTAAGGTCTATTGTCTGACCAGTCGGTGTACTGTACACTGTTAATCTGTTAATCTTACCCCGTTTCTCAATGTGTATAAATCTGGTCGGATGTCATGTTTAGTCTGATCGGCTGTTCTTCTGAAAATCGATTTTGAAATAACAATCATTAAAGAGCGATTAGAATTTGACAGATACTACCGCTGCATTATAAAAAAAAATAACGAATTAATTCAAATTATTCATGGTGTAAAAGTCAATCTTTGAAAACTAAACATTTGTATACCAGTAGCCCCCCCCTTGTCCCCCCCCCCCCCCCCCCCCAAAAAAAGGATTTTTTTTTCATGAGAACATATGACTTAAAGTTATATTCCTGTGAATTCTGTAGCGGAATGTTGCTTTGAACACATGAAATAAAAATACAATCTTTCTTAAAAAAGTAATATTATATTTTGCGCTCATGGATAAAGATAATTTTAAGAACAAATAGATTTTCGGTAGTGAAAAATGAAGGGGCTTGCTCCCGGCGTGTAATAATCATTTATTTCAAAAAAATCATATACCCTAAATAAATTAAAAAAAACAACGCATGTAATAATTATTTATTGAAAAAAATATATACGGTTTTATTTATTGAAAAAAAAATATATTCGGTACTGATAAAAGATATTAGACACCGGGAGCAAGCCCCTGTGGCTATTACCTGAATTTGTTCTCAGTGATCGAGTTAATGCATGTTGACAAAAAACTCGTAGAAATAACGATCGAGACAAAATTATGGGTTGGAATAAATTTTGCGTAAATTGTATTAAATCAACTTTAAAAGTTAGTTCAAAGGTTCTACATAAGATGCGTAAAAGTTTAAAGAGGTTTGACAATTAAGTCACCATGAAGATAAGCTTAAAGGTGGCTTAATGGTAGCTTAATGAAGTTAAGTACCTGTAAGTTGCAGCTTAAAGGAATTAATTTTTTTAAGCCACCATTAAGTCACCATTGAGCTGCCATTAGCGATTGCTTAAAAGTGGTATTTCGTCTTGCGCCTATGAAAGTTAGAATTCTCAAAACGATTTATCACCACACCAAAAGTCCATCGCTGAGTACACCTTTCCGTAGACAACAAGAAGAATTTTTGATTAGAAAACTATAGACAGCCTTTCCCAATGGATGTAATGACAATGTCGATGTTGGAAATCTTTCCAGTCCACGTTGTAATAATGTAAATGTGATGGGACTTTTTAACCATACACAAAGACGTAACGTTGTCATGGGCATCGGTCCTACAATAAACCTGCAATACACGACGTCTCTTTTGATTCATTACTTTCTTATTGTATACAACAGTTACGTCCACATCATATTCACACCAAAGTTTACTCTGTCCCTTTAAAACTTTGAAATAGTCTTTTTGAAAATGCTAAGGAAAGTCCAGTTTTTGATTCCTCGACACCAAATCTGATTAAAATCAGATCCTTTGATCCTCTTACATAGATCGTTACACAGGAATCTGAAGAATCCCCATTAAGTGTTATCTCCTGGTGACCTTTGAAATATCCAATCAATTGTTCACTTTGGACATTTGGGAAGTATCTCGGAATTCACTTACAGAGGGGAAAGGCCCGATGATACACAAATGGAAAAATCGTGACCTATTTTCTGTAGCCTTTCAAAAGAAGGACCACAGTCTTTTCAGTACAGTAATATAATAAGTACTTGCTTTTGTCTTGTTTTTTAGCTCTTTGTTTTGTACGAAACGATAAGATTTTCTCCGCAGCTACTTTCACTTCCATATTCGTTTTCCTGGAAGTCTTAAGTACGATCTCTCTAATTGGTCAAATTTTTCATGTATATATTTATGAGACAGGTCACCAGGAGATGACCCTAAATGGGGTTTCTTCAAATCCTTGTGTAGCGATCTATGTGAGCGGTTCAATGGATATGATTTTAATCAGATTGAAGCGATTTATGTGAGCGGATCAAAGGATCTGATTTTTATCAGATTGCTCGACACCAGAATATAGACTCAGATCTTTCATTATGGATATTGCGTATCATAGGCTTTTTAAACCCGCGCGTTTTGCGGAAGAAAATGCAGCTAAAACAATCCGTCTTTTCCTTAAACTTCTGTATGCCAATAAAGAAATTGAAGCAATTAGTATAAGTAATACTCTTAATCACAAAAAGGTCCAGTCTTGTATTCCACCATATTTCAAGTTAAAGACTACATCTTGTATTTCCTACAAATATACATCGACCATTGCTTCCAAACTATTTAATTCCAAAAAAATGGCCTGGATACAGAGCATCTGAAACATAATCCTCCGTCGTGTTAACATGTACGCGTAACATTGACGTTCACGTTCTATTTGACGTCAACGTCAATAACATGATTTAGTTATACGTAAACGTGTACGTATGCTAATTTCGTGATTAAACTGTAAATAAATTAAACGGCATTGTATTTACATGTATCATTTTTAATTAAAACAAATAAATGGTGAAATGGAATTTATGCTTACTCTAGTCATAGATATCATAGACTATGAAAGAAATCGGTTCACTTCATGCATAAAATGGCCCTGTAGATATACCAAATAATTGATCAACACTTGATTTTCTATTTGAAGCATTAAAATAAAATAGGGACTTGGAGCTTTCATATCCTTTAAAAACAATTATCCACAAAGTCAATGTCTTGGAGATCTGACTTTATGAAATTGCAATGTTCTTGAAATTTTAGGTAAACAGGTATAATTGAGTACTTTCAGTGAAGATAAATAATATGAGCGCACCCTCTGATCTAAAAAATAAAACATGCTCATGAATCCTCAGAAACAGTTCAATCATTTACTAGTTGTATATTTTAGATCAGAGATTGAGGTCTATATCAAATATAAAAAAAATAACTTTAAAAATTGGCCGTTTTTGTACACTTTTTCGGATTTTAAGGAAATTGACGCATTTCGTGACGTCATAATGCATTGACTAGCAAGAAAATGACGTCATTTTTTTATAAGATCGCAGTCACCAAAGATCTAAGTGATAATTTAATGTATTGTTAACTAATACTATGCAGTTTCAGTTTTTCAGAAATTCACAGGGCCAAATAAGGCAAAAGTGAACCTTGTTCTTTGTATATGTATTGTCATTTCAATGCAGTGAATCGCTCTAAATATTTTGTCACTAGAATCTCTACAAGATATTAAGCTTTTAATTCTCCATCACTTTAAAAATGGAAGCAGTCATAAAAATCATTTATATACGATAAAAAACAACCACACACGTTTTTAATAAACCAATAAATATATTTTAATCAAACTTCATATGCTAATAGTAAATTCATGCTGATGTAAACATTTTGACTCCAACCTTTGCTTTGACCTCTCTTTTCTTAAAAAAAAAGTGTTAAGCTCAGTTTCATTAAATCATTCAAGATATTTTTATCAAACATAATATGCTGATATGTATTAGTGAGAGCTATTCAACTACATCAAAAACTTCACCTTGCACATTCCTATGAACTTGACCTCCCTACTCTTTCATTTGTATATTGCTTAGTTTTCAAGAAACAATTTAAGATATATTTATGTTTAGTCTGCACTTATACATAATTTGGTGAGAATTTATTATCTATATCCTATTTATTCAGATTTTAGTTTCCATTCTAAAGACTAAAGATATTTTCATCAATCTTTATACACTTATACAAATTTTCATGTAGCATTAGTAATAAACATTCGGCGGGATATGAATGTCCTATAGACATATTTCTAGTTTTTGAAATCATGGCCTCAACGGCTATGGTCAGACCACACTTAGGGATCAGTTTTAATTAGAAATGAAAAAAAAACCAAATCTTCAGAATTCTTCTTTTCAAGAAAAACAAGGCATGATTAAAAGGGAAACATTCTCAAAAGGTGAGGATTCAATTTTGTACAAATCATGACCCCTGGGTTAGGGAGGGGGCATTTTTTCTTGCCCCTTTTTGCCATCCACATGAAAATGCAAATTTATTTTACACATACCCAAAACATTTTCCAAATGATCATGGTTTAAAGCTAATGCATAAAATATTAGGGAAGTTTTTGAAAGAAGTGATTAAACATACCAAATTTAAAAAAAAGTTCTACCCCACTTTGTCCCCCCCCCCCCCGGGCAAAATGAAAATTCCAAAACCTTACTGCACATCTACATGACACTACCAAACATCTCTTAAAAGTTGATTAGGCTACAAAGTAAAATGTAGGAGGAGTTCAAGGAAGACGAGGCTTTTTGCATACAAAAAAACCTCATTTTCGACCCCATATTTGACCCGCCGGGGCAAAATCAAAATTCCTAAACCTAACTGCACATCTATATGACACTACCAACCATCTCTCAAAAAATATTTGACTACTGAGTAAAATGTAGGAGGAGTTCAGGGAAGATAGGGGTTTTTTGCATAAAAAAAGTCATTTTTCGACCCCCATTTTACCCCCCGGTGCAAAATCAAAATTCCGAAACCTTACTGCACATCTGCATGACACCGCCAACCATCTCCCAAAAGATGATTAGGCCACTGTGTAAAATGTAGGAGGAGTTCAGGGAAGAAAAGTATGACGGACTGACGGACATGAGTAACAACAATATATTCAAACTTTCTGTAGAAAGTGGGGTATAATCATCGCCAATTTTTAAACCTAAATCATTTAAAATGAAAGAAAATAGTATATTAATTACAATTGATGTAAATATAATATGAATTTGCCTAGGAGCATTGGGGCTGCACAGGGATATAGAAAGTATAGAATATCGCTACAGCAATAAGTGTATTCGTTATTTACATCAAAAGTGCATGGACATTGACTCTTTTGTTTCAGCTGAAATATGGAATATTTATTGCTCATATATTGTATATTTTGAAAAGTGCTGGGAGCTGATCCTGGTCTGCATGAAATAATTTTATAAATAACAGAATTTTAGCAAAGTGGAACTGTTTTTGCTATTATAAGCATTTTCGGCAAAATTTTCAATACTTCCCACACACAACAGACTCGCTCCAAGTACTTTTAGAGTAGATGAAAGAAACATTTTTTAATGTGTATTAATATTTATTTTCAAAAACAAATGTATGCACTTGCACTATCCTTATTTTCTATATTCAGCTTTATAATTCTATTAACGTAACAAACAACCGATACGTGCGATATAACTTGGCACTGTGAACAGTTCAGCCCTATCCATTATGAATAGCTATATAATATTGTCTACAGGTATTTGTTTACTTTGTTACATTTTTTTTAAAAAAGGAATACACATTTAAACGGTGCTAAGATCTTTTTTTTCATATCGCTCTTTAACATAGCTGAGAATGATACAAATGCACAACTAGCAATATAGGAAACTAAAGTACTTGGGCGGAGGGGGTTGTGTGTGTGCAAAAAATCTTGTTAACTACATTATGTTGAGCTAAACATTCCAACAAAAATGTAAAACATAAATCGTCGTCACTGCATACTCCCCTTTCTCTACTATTAATTCTTGTTACATTAAATTATCATGAAATAATAATTAAAACATGTCTTTAAAATCAGAAGAGAGGCATTGCTTACTCTAACTTGTCTGTATGAACTACACAATGAAAGCATTGTCGTCGATTGTTATGATTTCATATCTTGAATGGGTACTTCATTTGAGATTGTTCTGAGAGTACATTATCTATTGATTCTTTAAGATAACATTTAACACTGCCTTGGTTTTTGACCTAAAATTATCGAAGATATTGAATATCAACAGTCATTTCTTAAGCACGTGCCGTATCTTCTATAAATTCTATTATTTTAAACAATCACTGATAATACCAGATTCTACAATGAATGTAAACCTTTTGATAAATGCGTTATTTTCATTAGCTATAGCGATTTTTTACAGCGTGAAACTGAAAGTTGATTAAATATTTTATTATTTGAAATTAAAAGAAAACTACCGAAATACAAACGTATGACATTCTATTCTTTAAATGTTTAATAATTTGAATTAAAATATAAAAGTTTCCTTTGCCTGGTGAGCCCGATTTAGCATATAACCTGTTTGTAATGAAATGCTGATATTATTTTAGACATTTGAGATTGAAAGATATGAATAGATTTTAATAACAAGATATTGAGTATTGTTAAACAATGATTTAGAGACGCGGTGTATACCAGATGTAGATACTAAAAAATCAAAGGATATATTATTCAATCCAACAATTTGTCAAAATTTCTTTGGGATGAAATACCGACCAATTACTAGCAGTAAATTTTGGAAATCGTATAAATTTAAAGCAGAATTTTAAAATTTATTTTTTTTTAAATTATTATAAGAGGAAGAGGACATCTGCTGTGGTCTTCAACAAGTGTGACACATCATTTTCGTATTTTTATATTTTATTTGAAATATGTGTTAATTGTGACAAGACAAAAGAAGCTATATGATAAATATGGTGACTCTAATCAATTGTTAACTTTTCTTACTTATTAAGCAAAAAAAAAGTTAAATTTAAAAATCAACCAATATATATAATAAACTAAAATATTAAGTTCAACTTATCAATTGTCTACTTCACTAAATTATGCAGCAAATATACCCTTCTCACATGTACACGGCGTCTATCTGTGAATCCAATACACAAGAATATGCTGTGCATACGAACGTTCTTAAAACAAAGCAAACTACTGATAAACAATATGGGGAAACAAGGGTATCAACAGTCGTCTTTTAGTCCTCATATAAAACATTTTATGGTTGACATGTCGACCTTGTTGATAAATATAATCTATCATTATCTGATGGTGTTCATGCTTATTGTAAGGACATTATTGACACACTAAATTGTTAACGGATTTTCCCGAATTTTCCCATCATGTCATTGGGCGTATGACGGCTGTGACCGGTCGTCAGGAAATCCAGAAACATGCATGACACCAAATCCTACGCCGAATGCTTTAAATGTCTGTGTACTTTGTTCTTAAATTGTATGGTTTGAATGGACAAATAATCTTGAATTTATGGAGAGGGCTTTATAGGCAGTGCCTGCCGCTCAATCGTGTTATGTTTATACATAAAATATTGTTTACATTAAATCTTGAATGGTGTTTGTTACCGCGAACTTCATGCATATCAACAAAGAGAAATTATCTATAGTATATTCTTAATTTTCTCCTTCTTCAATTCATAATTTTGTGTTTTGTTGTACATATATATGTATATATATCTTTTTAAAATTATGATTATACGAAACTCTGCTTTTAGTTTGTGTCTATTTTATTTATGGTGAAAATCTAACAGAAGAGAAATAAAAATTACTCAATTTCTTTTTTTTCGTATCAAAAAGTGTCTGCATACATACTGTACTTTCTGGACCGTTTATTCCATTGATTTCCTTATATCTTTTCTATTTTTCTGAGAAAAAAATAGTTATTGATTATTTAAAAACTGTTCGTACTGCACGTTCGATATTTTGAAATAAATTATAATGCACTTCTATTTGTCAATTTTCTGCAGGGATTTCAATTATCAGAAATTGCATGCGTTGTTAATAATCACCCAGTTGAAATTGACAGCATTGTAATTATAAATTGTAGCATTCATAACTCTGTCAAACATAATAATGCTTGTGGCATTTTAATACAAATAAATTTGTTATGGTAATATCATATTCCAAATTTCTAAAAGACTGGTAACTTCACAAGCCAATAACATTTAGAAAGAAAAAAATCGTATGCATAGATAGTTCATTTATGAATTAATGTTAGAATTTAAAGATAATACTAGGTCCATGATCTTCCTATTTCGAGGAAATATTAGAAATCATACTTAATATTTATTAGATGTGAAGCAATATTACACTGTACTGTAGTTAAAATTGTACCATTTAAAAAATATATTATGATATATTCTAAGCGTAAATTCTTGATAAATAAACGAAAAATAAGAATTCATGGTATCATCTTATTTATCTATAAAAAAAAATCTCTCTTTTTTTTATTTGTATCTTTCACAAAAAAATCTTTCTTTAAATTTGTCTTTAGCCAGAATAGGACAGAATCGCACATTCACATTTCAAAAACTCTTTTTCTTTAAAACCCATTACTCAAGTTAAAAATATTAATCGCCTTCAGCCTTCTTAAATGTGGTCTACATCTAACCATAGTAACGCCGAAATATTTTCTTTATCTAGATGACATTGCCCTATTCATTTCATTGAAACAGATCTCTCTCTTTAAATCTATTAATAAAAGCGTAAAGCAAACAGATATTCCCGAACATGTGAAATGCCTTTTATAGCATATCAATTAAATTTAAAAAAAAATTAAATAGAGTCAATTATTTACATAATCCTGCGGCCCCTTTTTTAAGCAGAATGACTAATTATTTTTTGTATCCACTTCTCCCCCATACTTTGGTAGAGACTGTAGTAGCTGCTTACACGAAAAAGATCCCTCCCTGTTCAGTTGGTCCTGAGTGCCTAGTAACGGACAAATTGTGCAGCTCTCCACCGGCAAGTGGTGGGCTCTCCATATGAGTGAAAAGTCTCGAGAGGGACGTTCAACAACATAAAATCAATCATTCAATTAACCCACTTCTTCGTTGGCAAGGAAGCCCCAACTGTAATGTCACTGAAATATCCATCTACAGGTGCAATGTACAATTCTGCTGTTTTAACATAAATATTGGTGGAGGATTGGTCGATGCATGATTTCTTTTCAGGATTCTGGCTCCTTTTTCTGATATGGTTTCTTTTCGTTTCACTTTATTATTTCCATTTTATCAATTTTCATCGACCATTGTTACATTTTTTTTTAAATAATGAAGGTAAAAAGCATGCATACTAAAGACATTTAATCCTTGACATTGAATGTATGTAGCCATATTGGCAAATGAGGAAAACACTGAAATTTCTGTCAATAATGTAGAATAAGTGCTTTTTTACTTGAACAAATATAGATTTGGCATTCACGATCAATTGATAAGTTTTCAAAATAAAGTATGGGTGTCTTTTCTGTAAGTAAAAAAAGACGTTGAACGAACATCTTGCTTCATTTATGCTGTGCTTATAGGCATTGACAGATTCATGTCTTTATATCTTAAAAGAAAATAAATTAACAGAAATTCAAAGTATTATACAGTTATAGCCTTTTGTTTAGGTCAATCCCTCGATATATAGATCTTAGAGAAAGCATATTGACCGAGCACGAAGTGCGAGGTCGATATGCTTTCTCTTAGGTCTGTATATCGAGGGATTGTACCGAATCAAAAGGCTACAATTGTTTTATTATTTTTTATCAGTTAAAATCCTTCTTTGTAATACTCAGTACCTTTTCATACAAGGCATTGTTGTGTCAATGCATTATGACGTCACAGTAATGAAAACCAACTGCAGTATCTTTTTTTAGAAACACCCAGTTAAAAAAGACTATTGTGACGTCAGCATTATTGTTGTTTCACAGAAGAACCTTTCCAATTTTAGAAACAGCAGGTTTATAAATTTTTAAAATAGAAACATTCTGTCTGTAACACTTTTTATGCTTGATCATGTGATCCAGATTGAGCCAATCAGATAGTTTGAACAATAAAGAAAAATTATAAACAATATAATATATATATTTGGACAGTAATTTCAGGGTAATCATAAAAATACAGAAAGAATAAAAAGTCAATAAACAGTGCACGATGATGAAACATTTTTCAAGTCTAGTCATATTTGGCAATAAAGGAGACAAAGTTCAAATTTAAAAAGTCCATGAAGGAATCAATATCAGATTTATTATGTTTAACAGAATAACATATTTAATAAATGAATGATGCCATTTCGTTTACATGTAATTAATACAAAATGAAGGGATGAAATGGAAAATACAATACCTGTATTTGATTACAGACTTCAAAGAAACCATTTTTACTATGGAAATTAAAAAAATATATGAAATTTGTAGAAGTTATTTCCAATAGACGAGATTATTCTTAATGGAACAAAAAATGAAAAGAGAACCCCGAAAACATACATTCTCTTTGGAAACTCAAAATTGATATCCCTCTTGCAAGAAATAATTAAATGTTTTTATTAGAAATAATTTTAGATTAATGAGAATCGTACAATTATAGCACTGCTATATAAGATGTGCTGGTACTTGTGTAAGATATTGCAGTTTTAACAATTGATAAATTATTATTTCTCTTTTTCTAAAAGAGGACAAATAATGACTCTACATACAAAAAGTTACCAAAGAACTATATGCGGTATATTGCATATATTTGCCCCCACAAAAGTCAAATTTTGAAAATTTCCTGAAATGTGCTGAATTCAATAAATTGTATGAGAAATATAAATTAACAAAAAATGTTACAGTGTCAAAGCAGTGTATTCACAATTTTTGTTTTTATGACGTCATAAACTAGTCCGATTTTATATCCTTTTCCGGAAAGAGGACAAAATGGACAAAATTTCAACAATTTTAGCTTTAAAATTTATAGAGCACAAGTTTGTTCAGGAACGATATTGACATATTTCATTGATATTATCATTCTACACATTGTATCAAAATATTGATCCTGAACACACATGCGCTCGGTTACTTTTACTCAAAATATCGACGAAATATGTACATTTTTCTGTAAAATTCATAAAAAAATGAAATTAACGTCATTTTTGTGACGTCATTACGTACACATGGCGTCATTACTTATGAAAATATTCAGTGCTTTGAAGTCGGCATATACTCCTCTGTTTAAGAACTTAATTAAATATATCTCCATCAAAGTTTGATTTGGGGGGCAAATATTGGTTATTACCGAATAAAGTTCTTTATCTTGTTTTAACAGGTACTGTATCTGTCTGTTATATGTGCTAGTTGTGTACGAGCAGATTACTTCTTCTCCGTATCTTACAAAAAAGTTTTCATTTAGATATCAAAAAATAGTGTGGTACGAGGGGGAACGTGTAATAAATAGGTCCTTAAATTTAATCAAGGACATTGACTGAACA
Organism: Saccostrea glomerata; assembly: GCA_003671525.1. NCBI lineage: Eukaryota > Metazoa > Mollusca > Bivalvia > Ostreida > Ostreidae > Saccostrea > Saccostrea glomerata. The sequence goes on along the minus strand of PRKT01000162.1, from coordinate 847,484 downwards.
ATTCCATTAAATTGCAAACAAAATGACAAAATGACACAGTTAAGTGCAAACGGATTGAAAAAAAAAGACAAAATCTAAAGTACACAAAATATGGATACGTAATCTCACTTACGTTAAATCTTATCTAAAGAAGAATTTAGCTGTGAAGATTCTTCAAATAAATACTGAGATGTATTGGTCGATTTCGAGAAAATAACAAAAAGGAGTACATGTAATTTTCAAAAATTATCATCCTTAGATTGGCCTTATTGTGTCCTAGTTTTAAGTTCGTTAAATTAATGATACAACAGTTTTTATTTTGATGTAATGACTGTTATTGATTTTTTAAAAATGACTTTAAAGATAAAAACCGAATTGAAACTTTGATGGTTTATATTATTGGAATTAGGACTGTAAATAATACTGTTACTGAGTTAAATTCATTTGAATTCATATGTTTGCAAAATATTTTGATGAATTTGTAAAGAAAAGTGTATTTAAAAAAAATAAGTTGCTGAGCTTTCTTGAAATCCACATAATTGTATTGGACATCTAGATCTATTCAAATTCTTTATTAATAAAAGGTATGTTTGTAGTTAAATACTAAACTAGTAATAAACACAGAATTGTTCAAGTTAAAGTATTTCCTGACTCCAAGTCAAAGAGAATTTGCCTTTGCACCAAAAGATATGTTTGCAAGATTGTGAAGTTTTTTTTTATTTATGTTATTTATTGCATAACTTACACTTTCAAGAAAACTACAAGAAAAACCTAGATCAGGTCATATAATGCCAAGATTCTACACATCTAGCTTGCAAGTTATACCATCTCCCTGGATCATACCGTCAACCTCATAAAAAAATCTCTTCTTTTTCTTTTCAAAGTTTGTTCGTAGGGCACAATTAGCGATCGATACAATGTATTTCCACATTTTTATAATTTTAATTCTATAAGATACTCTTCACAGAAATTAATAACTCTAATTATCAGACTCATAAAGATACTGAACTGTGTAACATTTTATTATTCATGTACAAACTGTTGTATACTTCTAAAAACAAGTTCAGATAAGTAAAACATTAAGGATGAAAAAATATGGAACAGTATTCAAGATCAGAAGTCCATTAAATACGTGTATTGGCTTGTGGAACACAAAATATCTGCTCCTGTATAATGAAATAAATGGAGAAAACGAACAGTATTCAAGTCCAGAAACAATACAAAAAAGGAGCAGAGCAAACATGGAAATCCAAAACATCAGAGGTGGGATCAGGTGTCATGGAGGATAATTAGATAAATTTTGATATTTTGTGTTCCACAAGCCAATACACAGTTATAAAACTATTATTTTTTAATGCTTCAGTGAATCAAAGTTTTCAATTTTCATGACTAACATTTTGTTTCAGTATATTATTTTAAGGATTTAGTTAGAAAAGTAAAGTATTTTTATCAACTTTTTTTTCTATTTGTGGTGTAGAACTTTCATGTCCTCGTTCAGGAAACTGTTATTTTATATCTTTTTTAATTTGATATCCCAAGTGTGTGTTTATTCTTTTTAAAGCGCGTGTTAATTCTTTCTCTTTGATGACTAGTTTAAATCTATGTTAAAATGCATGTTTAAGCATTTCTTTTGATTTTTTTTCAAGGTTTTGTAATAGTATTCTACAAAGCGTTCAATGGGCTTTATGTAATTTGGTTTTGAAAAAAGGTCTTGCGGATCATCAATCTATTCTATGGAAACTTTGAGATAATCAGAACTTGTATCTTCAGGACTAAAAGGAGACTTCATAACAAGGGTAAAAGGCTAGGTAAATACGATACCTTATGTCTATCTGATATATGAAGTATTTGTCAAAAAGTAAAAGAAAATCAATTTTTAAAAGATTTGGTAAAACAACTATAAACTCCTTGGGTTTAAATTGTTCAAAAGAGAGCATGACAACATTGAAAAACATTTCTTCCTTTTAAATTATTTATTTTCTTTAACAGAGTAAAAAAGCAATTCACATAAATTTTAGAACAAATGTGTTTCTTTTAGTAACTTATTTTTTGAAATTTCATCGAATTATTCAAACATTTCGAAAGAAAAAAAATTGCATCTTTTCTGTTTTAAAATGGCAGATTACTTGTTTGTTAAACAGTTGATGCAACTATAGCTTGTTCCTTATTTAGCGCCTTAATGACATTTATTCTCTTTATCAAAGTTTTTTTCTGAGACTTGTCGAGGCCTGTCCGTAAATGTCCTTCACTTTATGCATGCAGTTCTAGTTTATTCTTCGATCTTCTTTCTGTTAAAGTGTCTTTAATTTCATTTCTAACATGCAGTGTAGAAATCTAGATTGAAATTTTCAGATTAAATAGTACTGCAACATGAATTTGAGGTTGGTCAGACAGTAGTAGTTAACGTAAACAAAACATGTAAGTAATATTGACAATTTCATTTCTTTTTATTTATTCTTTAAAATGTTTGAATAAAAAAAAACACTTTTGTTGCACACGAGAAAAAAGTGGCTCACATGGTATCCATGTGTTTTCTTTTTATTTGAATATTATGGAAAAATTATATACTAAATAAACTTAAATCGCGAACATTACAAGAATTTGTTTGCATGATATTCACATAATTTCACTTTTGAATTTTCTGAGAATTTTTTTTCACAGAATATTTATGCATATATGCACTTCATGGAAAATTGCTATGAAGGTTTTGTGGAAATCACACGGTGTTCTCATATAAATTCAACGTGCCAGCCCCTTATTAGTCTCATTTTCCTACATATTACTCATATTAATTTCCTGTTTAGTTGCTGAAAATGGAACGACTTCATAAACATTTCCTTGAATTTATTTTTAATAATATTAGATTAGAATTTTTTGCATATGCTATTAGAACTCAATTGATACCCATGTACCAAGGGTATGATTTTAAGTTAAGATTGTCAGATAAATATAATTTTATGTTTTTTAAAGTTATTTTTCTTTTGAATAGCAAGCAAAAAATTCAATATACCTAAGAGGAACTGGATACCTTTTTTTCTATGCAGTGTGCAATATATTCTTACTTAACATTTTGAATAATGATATTTAAATGTAACCAGATAATGAAAAGACAAAGCAGGGAGATTTCCTCTAATAGTACTGAGGCAACATCATCATCACTTCAAGATATTCTTCCTCGACCCATCTTCCGCTTTGAATCTAATTCGAGACAAAGAGTGTATAACTGTACCTGCAAGTGGGTGTATGATTGGCACAAAAGATTGAATTTTCCATGTCATCAGGCAACTGTATACAGTCGGCACTTCAAAAGGCAATACAGCACACCTTCCAATCTAAAGGTTTTTTCCCAGTCTAACATTGTAGAGTGATCATGAGTTATCATAATGATTTATGAGTTGTATATAAAACAAAATTAAACTGATTCTTCATTAAAGCAAGATAACATTAAATATTTTTATTTCAAGACACGCTTCAAGCTTCGGTGATTCTAATTTGAATAAGATAAATTAAATCAAAATTTTGTTTATACTGGTTACTCTCTCTTTATCTCGTTTTATTTTGCTCTTTTTTTCGTTTTGTCGTAGTTGCCACACGTAGGAGAAATAGAAAATGGTATACCGAAAAATATCGAGAAAACAGATGAACATTATAAACAAGATGCAAACAGTGAAAGAGTATGTAGATATTTTTTTCATGTCAGATATTTTTGCTTGTAACCTTTCATTTATTCAGGCTTACGTTACGTAACAGGCATTGACTCAGACAAAAATTCACTAAAAATAATAGAATAAAATAACGATGAAAAAATCTGGTTAATGATAATGTGGTGCAAAAATATATCAAAGTTTCCCGAATCAAATAATGATATACTAATTAACTACAAAAGTCATAGGAAGAAAAAAATATGAAGAAAAGTTAATGTTGATTCACAGTACACTTTACAATACGAAGGGAAAATAGTTTTATTTAATAAAATCAGATAATAATGTGTCTGGTCAAGTTCATCGAGGAAAGTCATTGAGTTTGGTAATAACACTATGACAGAATGACTTGAGTCTGTTCTTCCAGGATATGTTTTTTTTCTCTGAACATGTGTCCATCTTGGTTAATGTTCAGTTGAAAACTATTGCCATTTCGATGGTAATTATAGGTATCTGTTACAGGAAACGTCTGAGGGCACAGATTCTGAGCAAATTGATAAAGATGATGAAGAAGAGGAAGACAAAGAAGAAGAAGAACCGATACAAAAAGGATTGGAAGGAGACGTAGAAAAAGTAGGTTCATGAAAAAAAATATTCCAGTATCGGTTTTGATGGCGATACAGTCTGTAAGGAAACGTCAAAATTTTAAATACGTTTTTATCGCTTTTTTGGCAATCATTTGCAACTAAAGATATGATTTATTTTAAGGGAGTCGTCAATATCGATTTTTCGACAAAGGCTGAAGATGAGACTCGAGATCAAAGAAAGATGGTTAGAGAAACATATTTTTTATGATAAAAGGGTTATATATCTGATAAATATATTTTCTGGTCATCAAACCTTTAAGGATGACAGAAAAGAAGATAAAAAGAGAAAGAAATGTAATACAAAAGAATGTAGTTTTAATCGGTTTTGATATATCATATCAATAAGTTTATATAAATTCAAAAGACAATTTCAATAATTTTCGAGAAAAGAAATTTATTTCATAACACCAGCTAGAGAATTCTTTGTAAATTTATTGTATGGAGATATATCTTACGCACATTGAAGAGTCAAATATGTAAATAAAAAATTTACTGACTGATTTAGTCCTCTGACACATTGCTGGAAAGGTCGACTGAAACAACGCCTGAAATATCACCACAACCACTGCCTGCTCACACAGATGAGGAATCAAAGGTAAATATTGATCTTAGCATGTTTTTATTTAAATAATAGATGTGGATACAGATGATATTGACAATATCATGTCTATATTTTATCGCACCACTTCAGTACTATAAAATTGTAGTAACTGTGTATCATATAAAAGACTGAGTGCTATGTCGATATCGAGACATCATGGCGATATTGTGTCGTTATCGATATTGATATGTTTAGTTTATTTTTTAGATTGTTGTTTAACATAATGATAGAAAACCACAAGCAGTGTTGATATTGATTTTTATTACATACTTAGTAATAAATACAGGATTTTCGCATATGCGATATGGCTGACGTCACAATAGCCGTATCAGCCCTACAGGGCTGATATGGATTTGCAGGGCTGATATAGGTTATTAGCCCTGCAGGGCTGATACAGATCAGTATCACACCCCTAGTAAATTAAATCTCAAAAACAGTACTTGAGATCATACACATATTTTAGGGGTTACATATTTCTCTTTAATTTTAATTTTTTGAATGTAATGATAATATAACTGATAAATAATAGATTATTCTAAAATTGCGGATCGGGGACATTTGAAAAAGAAGTACATGCAGAAACAAACCTAAACTGTATGAGAAAATAGACAATACATTTTAAGAAGTCCGTGCATGATTTATTACTTAATTTCTTCTCAAACTAATGTATGTAATAATGTAAGTAAGTATGTAAGTATGTTATAAATATAATTAAACATACCCTTTTCCACATCACATCCTTTATAGCCCTCGACCAATATCAGCCCTCGGGCCTTCGGCCCTCTGGCTGATATTGGTGTCTCGGGTTGATACAGGATGTGATATGGAAAATGGTATGTATAATTCTCTATATATTTGAAATGAATATATCAATAAATATAGGCTTAGGGTTTTTTTTCTTTTTCAGAAATTAGGTTTAGGGTTAAGTTAACGTAAATGTGAAGGCTGGTAAAATATGTATTGAATAATCACGAATCAATATCAATACGATATCGTCTATATAATCAGCATAGCAAGATTATTACTCGGAAAGTACATACAAGTCACATAAAAAATACAATCAAGAGTCTTGACAGAAATGAGTCGATATCAAGTCAATGACAATGTTCGTCAAAGCACACATTTACCGCAATAAGAACTTAATCAAGTATCAACCAAGGGTTGTGCAAATATGATTTTGTATTTACACTATAAGGAGAACTTAGAAAACTGATAATATTCAAATAAATAACGTGTTTTAAAACCATAATATTTTTCTTGTGGTGGGGGTAGGGGCATAATGTTATGAACATGCATGAATCGATATTGATACGATATCACGAGAGAAGAAGAAAACGTCGTAAACAGAAATTATACTAATATTCACATAAATATAAAGATATAATGTATCAAAATAATTATAAAAAGAAGTGTGTCGATATTGTATCTACATAATATCTTGGTTGACGTCTCATATTGGTTAAAGAATCTTTCATGGGGCCTAAATTAGGAACGAAAAACTAAACAATTTACACAGAAACACTTGTTGTAATAATGTATTTAATCACACACTTGTGCGTTTATTGTTCAATTTCCATTGAAAATGTTTTCAAAAATATCCTTCAAATATGAACATGAATACAAATCTTTTGTGCATTAAGTAAAAATAAAATCTTGAGTAAATGAAAAATTAATTGAAAACATTTTTGTACATGTACAATCCGATTTAAATTTCGATATTTTAATACAACAAGAAAGATTTGGCAGGGGATGCTCACTCCTCCATGGCACCTGATCCCACCTCTGATGTTTCGGAGGTCCGAGTTTGCTCTGCTCTTATTTTGTATTGTTTTGTGGACTTTGAGATTGAATACTGTTCGTTATCTCCATATCCTTCATTCATTGTTTTGGACGAAAAAAATGTTTTGTAGTCATTGTCAGGGGGCATTGATTCTGATCAGAGGGACACGGAAGAGAATGAAAAGGATGAAAGTGACGAAGAATCTGGGGAAATTCTAGAAAATGCAAAGGAAAAAGTATGTTCCTAAATGTTGGGTTGTTAATCTAAGAATCAGGTAAGTTATATTTTCCCTCACAGTCTGAACACTGATAATTTTTTTTCAGGATGAGATTAAGGAGGAAAATGAAAATTTGTCGAAAACTTCAACTCCGCACAAGGTATGTTGCCTACTTATACAAATTTATAAATTTATATGATTTTATATACCATGTATGCAACTATTATATAAATAAAAGTACAATAATTGATTGGAAAAAATGCTACTTCTGTTGAAACATCTATTACATTTGTAACAGTTAAGAGTTGAAATTTAGAAGAAAGTTTCATTTGTAATCCATTTTTTAATAAATATTCTTACTATATTTACTAGGATTTAAAAAATAGTGAGAGACTTCCAAGACCTTTCCATGTCTTTGAAATTGAGGGAGATGTTTCACGAGAATCATATGAAAACGGTATGCTTTCAAACGTTTTTGAAAATATTATAAACTATGATACAAACGTGAGTACTTGCTACAAAGACGATTTTACCCCCCATCAAATGATGACAAAGTCTACCTAATATTCAGTTTTCTAGATTGAATAATTACCGATCATTATTCTTTATGGAATTTCATTAGGTTGAATGACGTGTCATGTACAATAAATTTGGAAAACAAATAAACACATTTTAGTTATTTTATCTGCATTTAATTTTAAATTCATAAATTTATAAGCAAAACTATATAATTTTTTCATTGTTGATATGTTTCACTAAGTAAACATTTTTTTTTTTACATTCTGTTGGAAGTTAGACTATACGGTCCTGTTTTGGCCAATTTTAATACATTTTTAGAGCAAAATACAGATTTTTGTTTTAGCTTAAACATATTGGTCATTTACTTGTAAACATTTTGTGCTGCACTGGTAAGTTTTGTGAAACCAATAAAGGTCGAACACCAATTAGTGTTTTCTGGTCGCATTTGGCCTTCGCGCAGCTTTCTCTCTCGATGGTTAAATTTTCAAATGTGGAGAACCCTGTCTGAATGAAATAATTATTATTTTATAAAACTAGTCAAAGCTAAATGCAATAATTGAACGTATCATAAAAAGCGGTTTTTTTTGTGTTTTTTTTAATACATTTTCTGATGCCTTTGAAGAGATTAATAGAACTAGTTTACCAGAACATCAAAAACACACTATTACGACGTCAATCTACCTATCAGTTAAAAAAAACTTTTTACAAATCAGGCATAGCAGTTGTAATTAAATTTTTCTTAATGTTGTTTAATTTTTTTGCCTAAGTTAAAAAGAATGCTTTAAAACAATCCATGCGCTTCATTTTTTTTTCGATGCGCTACGTATTGTGCAATGGAAACCCAGGTCATGTCCTTAATATGTTCTGTTTCATTTACAGAGTTGTTGGGGAAAGTGGTACGTGTTGTCGGGACAGGTTATTATTGTGGTACCTTAAATATAAAAAGTCCTATTGGTGGAATGGTTAAACAAACTCAGCAAAAGAAAGAGTTTTCTGCTTTAGAAGACAAAGCAGTTAAATCTTCACCTGAATTGAACAAAACGAATCGGATGGAAATGGAACATTTAAGTAAAAATGAAAACATGCCTGTTGATGAACGGGAAACATCATATAAAGCTGATATGGTAGCAATAGACATAGAAGGAAAGCATGTTGACAATACTGAGGAAAAGTCCGAAGATAATGGAGTTTTTAATGGTATGATGTGACACTGCTTTACTGTTTAATGTAATACTTTAATCTAAAAAAAAAGATTGAAATGAACTTATTGAAGACACCAAAATAGAGAAGAAAACAGGATGATGCAGATGACAGACAAAAATTCTTTGTTTTCTCTATAAAGGACAAACACTCACCCTAACAATTAATTTTCAGTTTCAGCATGTTCCGATTGAGACAAACATGAGCTCAAAAAATTTCAGTAATCAAGATGATTTTCTTTTATTGGATTATTTTTTTGTATCAATACTTAAAGCAAATTCGTGATTATTTGATTGTTTGCATGATTATAAAATCCCTCTCGAGAATGTTTTACCCATGTGGAGACGTCTGTTTATGTTTAAGTTTGTAAACCATTGCATATGATATTTTCTTTTTGAAAAATAGTATCACAAAAGCCAATATATATTTTCACAAAATAATTTCAAGATCATCCGAATGGAGGAAAAGGCATTGCAGAGAAAGTTTACTGGGATAATGGTCAAGAGGAAATGGAATGTGACAGAGAAAAACTTCTGTTGTTCGATATTGGTGAGTGAATTGATAACTTTATATTAGCCTCTTGAAATTTGATTATGGTCGTTAAATTAATTTGATAATTTCTGAAAATCGTGTCCTTGAAAAGGATCTTTTTATTTAATTCTACAGTTCCATGTTACTATGCACACCCTTGGTTAAAATGTTGTTTTATTTATAGACGAGACCCATGAAGACATAGAATGCGATGGTTGTAAGGAAATTCCCCTTCGAGGAATCAGATGGCATTGCGTGTCGTGTCCGTATATTAATCTCTGTACAAAATGTTACATGGCGGATAAGCATAACAGGAATCACATCTTTAGACGAATAATGACGTCAGGGTCCAAAGGGTAGATGTTGTACTATGTAATTTATACAAAACTGTTCTCTCTTATACTGAAACAATAAAATAGTATCTTTTTATATTTTGCTGTTTTAGACCTATTATGCCCAAACGATCTCATAGTGCGGAAAATGGTAAAAGAAAAGAAATGTGCAGAATAACGAAAGACTGTGATGTAACTGCTGTGACCACGAACATGAAGGGTATCTTATAAGCTTCCTCTCATAAACCAAAGGAAGATTGATTTATGATTTGTCATATTTTTATTTTATTTTATTGATTATAACTTTTCTTTGCTTTTCTTTTAATTTTAATTCATACTTAATTTTTCCTTTGTCTCATTTTCCCTCTATAGCTTAAATATTCGAAAAGTTATTCATTTTTTTGAAATATTCAAATGATTTTATAATTAGAATTCATTGTAATTTGCGCGGTTTTATTAAGGTAAAGTCTTGAAGTTTTGGAAGGGAAAGATTTGTAGGCATGAATTAGACGGAAAAAAGTATCCATTTCAACTTGATGCAGAAGAAGAACTGATTGCTAATAATATTGTCCTTAAAATGCACCGTCTACCTTCATTGACTGCTGGTAAGAAAGTTTTACAGAGTATAACTATTAAGATATAGTTAAGATTAAAGTGAAACTACAAAGTTAACAAAGACTCATATTAGGTTCCATTGAATGATTTACTGAATCTTTTCTATACTGCTTTCTGAAATATTAACTTCAGAGAAGTAGAAACTGAAGGAGTGCTCTTCAACATTAGATATCAAGAAGAAGAGTAAATAAGATTTGCATAATTAAAACTCTATGGAACTTTTAAGAAAATTTAAATTCTCAAAAATACATACATACGAGGGTTGTCCCAAAAAGTCGTTGACAGGGAGCATACAGTACCGACCGGACACAACCTAACACCAGAGCGAACCCGGAGCGGACCCCGGGTTTGCTTCCCGGGTTCGCTCGGGGTCCGCTTCGGGTTCGCTTTCAGAAATTTTGGGACCGCTCCGGGTGCGCTTTGGGTGCGCTCCGGGTTCGCTCCGCGTTCGCTCGGGGTCAGCTCTGGGTCCGCTATAGCGAACCCGGCGTTCGCTTTCTGGGACCGCTTTACGCACTGATGCGTGAAGCGGACCCCGCTTTAATCTCACCGCCAGTAAGCCCCGCCCCTTGTATATTCCAATACAGTAATGGTATTGTTGATCGATCATTGTTGTTTATGCGACGATGCGGACATGTACACTGAACATGTAAACAGTGATATAATGGAGAACATTGATAATTTTTTCTTAAATTCAACTGTACATTCGACATAGATTTACATGTACATGAATAATTGATTTCCTTGATTTCTCGATCCCGAGAAATTCAAACTAATTTAACGGCGGGTTATAAGGCATTAATTTTTCTTAAGTTATAACCAGAAAACAAAAAAGAGTGTTGAATTGATTTTCAGTATCGAATGGTGTACAAGTGAAACTGAATAACTAAATTCCTTTTAAATTCATGCTTATATAGTTTTAAAAAAACATTTGTAATTCCTTACGTTTTGCTAAATCGTAGTTTAGATGTTTGCTAAACACCTGAATTATGATATCGCATCTATAAATTACATGTAACCTTTAGTACATCTGGTATATTAACATTTCATTTATTATTATTGTAGTTACACATTTAAAGTTCGTAAAAAAATATGAACGTGAATTAGACCCAATGCCTGCTGATACTTAAAAAGATTATTCTTTCAATTAAGTGTAACTCTACAGTTATTTAGCGTTACCAACTCTCGAACAACCAACAAACATGTAACTATGTATTGCTTACGGCTTTTTTAATTATTTTTTCCCAATAATTAGTCCTAAAACATTTTAAAATGTATAATTGATCATAATTCAAATGTTAAAATATCCCTTCTATATTATTTTTATCTGATTATTCTTTGTCAAGTATAGTTACGCCATTTTGAGAGAATGAAACAATGTACGATTTACTAAATGTTGTGATTAATTAGCGTAATTAATTCGTTCAATTATGTAAATCGCACTTCACCTGAGTATACCCCGATAAACCAGACTTATTTCAGAGCGGTCCGGATTTCTTTCTTAAATAGTGTTTATATATATTTCCAATTCAACATGTAACTATGTAAATATATAGTGTTTATAGTGCTAGTTGTTTTTGGTTTCTCTTTTTCCTTTGATCTTATGACTTTTTAACTTTTTTCTTTGTCCCGCGGAAGGGACAGAGAGTCCCGAAAACTGTTGGTGATTCTTAGTGCTTTATATACATCTTCCTATACATGTATATTAAAAAAAAAGCTGCAGCGGGCTTATAGAAAACAATTTGAGTACAATATTGGGAGGACGACTCATAGAAATTTAAGTAAGTCATCAGGCTTTATTATTAAATCAAGTCTAATAATGAGAGTTTACATTTATGATATCTCTCTCTCTCTTTCTCTCTCTCTCTCTTTCTCTCTCTCTCTCGTCTCGATGTTTCCTATATCTATTTATATTTAAATATTGGGCTAGTTAATATTCCTGAACTGTTAGTATCTTGAGAAAATGAAATTTTACAATAATTGTCGAAGACCAACTATTTCTTTTCTCCTCTTTTTGTCAGTAAAATATCAATTGTAATATCAATTGATTTCCATTTTAATGCATATGACTGATGTATTTACCCAATTTATTTACCAAATGGACTTTCAATACTGGTATAAAAAACTAAAGGAAATAAAAACGTAAATTTTCATGTATAATTCTACGTGGAAAATTAAAACATATAATTAATTAATTGCTTTAATAAAATAAAGGAAGTAAATATATAAATATAAAATACAACCCAGAGAATTAAAATAAATAATATCAAATCGTATTTTAATCATCATAATAGATTTACACAGCCCATTAACACGCGGTTTGCTTGTATGTAGTGTTTGGATTTATATCAAATTAAATCAACACGTTCGATCTTATATCCCAATCGACAGATCAATATGCTAATTTGATTGGTTGACGCACTGATTGGTTAATCGCTAATCCTGATTGACAGCTCGGTAAAGAAATACCGAACCCGCGTTCGCTCGCTGGGACCGCTACTGAATTTGGGGTTCGCTCTTTGGGTCCGCCTCGGGTTCGCTCGGGGTCCGCTACGGGTTCGCTTTAGGTCCGCTCCGGGTTCGCTCGGGGTCAGCCCTAGCGGACCCCGAGCGAACCCGGAGCGGACCCAGAGAGCGAACCCGGGGTCCGCTCCGGGTTCGCTTTCTGTTAGGTTGTGTCCGGTCGGTACTGTAGTTTATTTTCTCTTTGCTAAATCAAATTTCTTTTCTTGTTGTAGTAAAGAGTAACATTCTATGATCAAGCATGTCGAGTTTCATGACGATACCTCATTTAATAAGAAAACTATGAAAAAAATAAAGCAACCATGCAAGTGTACATCGGGGCAGGGAAGCAAGCGTAATTTACGTCTCTCATAACATCCTGATCTCTTTTATTTGTTTCACATGCGTCTATTAACATTCTATTTTTTAAAGCGAAAAACCACTCTTGATTAAAGGACTTATTTAAAATCACTACTGTCCGTTTCTAAAGCAGATTCAAATTTTAGTCAAAATTTAGTCGAAAGATCACTTAACGTTTTAGGCAGCAGAGAATACACCTTGTTTCACAACTGTCTGCGTTTAACAAATAGCACTTTATTTCTTATATGCAGTAACGTTTTTTGTTATAGAGGAAAAACTATCATTGAATCTCATGCCATTTAAGACATCGGATGTATTATCTCTATGCAAAATTTGGGTAGTATTGGTTGCGTATTAAAAAATCTACGACTTTTCGGGACAACCCTCGTACACTGATTTTCGAGTTTGCATCGCGAGCCTGTAGACCAGGTATTGATATAGTTGTATAAGTATGATGTACATCCTAAGTGTTCTCTATTTCATTACATTTCCATTGTGAAATATGGAGATGACTAATAGTATTTCAGCTGAAAGTCCTCTTATCAATATACATCGGTAGCCGAGCAAACACAGACCTCCAAAACACCAGACGTGGTATCAAATGCCATGTAGGACAGCTAATTATTGACTTCAACTATGTGCTCCTGGTCATTATCAGAAAATAACAAAAATAATTAATTTTCAATTCAGTGTGTAGATAATGAATGGCTTAATAATTGTTTCAGACATGGTTAGAAACATCCCAGGTATTAGAGTGATGATGGAGCTTCCTAGAAAAGAAAATACGGAAACAAAAGAGACATATATTGTTGGAACCCTTGTAAAATATAAGGAACATGATGGCAAAGTAAGAGCATATATTCAATTACGAATATGTTGTATAGTAATTATTTATATGCAGGTAATGTCTATTTCCTATGTAAATACTAATTAATAGGAACTTTTAAATTTATTAACTTTTGTTTCAAAACTCCATCGATGATTATAAAAAAAAACTTATCAATTAAGTGTTTGGTTAAACATGTTTAACAAATATCTAGTAACTAAAAGTGAATATTTACAGAAATACATATTATATGAACAAAAAAAGAAATAATATTTTTTTAAGAAATCATACTGACGAGGTTGTATGTAACCAAAAGATGAAATCAAATTCTTGCAAGAAAAAAAACCCACATTTTTTTTTCGTTTTTATTTAATTGTTTTCTTCATTCCAGGGACATTTGCAAAAAGATTCTTCACTCTTTTATTGTGTTTGGAAATAAGACGCAATTTTTGTGAAATCCCCGTAATGATTGTCTCATATCTGCATCGATTTGACTTTGTTGTCCATTTTATTTAAAACTGTTGGTATCTTCGTGTACAATGTCTAAATAGTAGTTAGGGTTTAATACATGGTGCACTCTGGCTAATGCACTATGTGTCAAACTCTGACGACTATTTTGGATAAAATATGCTGCACTCTACACTATTGTTTACATTTGCTGATTGTTGTATGAAATCGATATTTTTTTTCATTTCAAATGTTTCATTCCTTTTAATAACATGTTAGTACCCCTTTTATGAGGATGTCACGATGTGAAAGGATTTTTCATTATTATATTTTAGCGTTTATGCAGTTAGATATAAAGTACAGAAAGTTATAAAAATAATTGAATGAAATAAAAAATAGTTGCAGGAAACATTTATATAGAAATCATTTTTTATTGAGGTTTTATGTATTTAAAACTACGTTAATATATTCAATAAATGTTAAACAACGTCATCGGTGGCCAAACAGGTAGCACTTTAGACTGACATTCTCTTTGTTGAGAGCTCGATCCCAGTCATGGATATTGGCGGATTTTCAATAGTTAATGAAGCCGTGAAATATTTCAGCATATTATGCTTACGCTATAAAAATCCTTAAAACATCATGAATAAATAGTGAGGCATTAATTATCTAGAGTCAAAAAGCATAATGAAATGAAAACATATCCAGGTATATCAGAGAAGTGATTACATAGGCTGAAATTTGATGCTTTTGGGAAGGGTAAACCAACTTGCAAAATTTATTTGTTTACATCATATTTAGTCACTTTAAATGTTTGATACAAAAATCCCGTGGACACATAAGGATTGATCATTTATCCTATATTATACAAAATTACAAAACAGGTCCAGCACAATACCTTGATAAAGGTGTATAGCCTGATTCAATCAATCAGTTGGCTTGTGTGATAATTCGCATAAAATTGTCACGAAAGCCAGTCGATTGATCATCGATCGTCATGAAATTGAAAAATCTGACAGTTATTCCATATATTTACATGCTTTTGATTCTGCGAACCAACGTGATCCAAGCCCTGCTTCTGTCTAGCTATTTGTCCCGCCCTGCACGTGATTTCTTTAACCGCGCCTGTTGATGAACCAATACACTAATGGGGAAATAAAGTACATTTACAATTTGTAATTTTATCTCGGACAAAGACATTGGAAAGTTAAATATAAAGCTATATAGATTTTTCGAGTAATTACAAATACCTTGATCAAGGTTTTTTTATGTAATGAAAGATTAAAAGGAATTCTTAAAAATTAAATACTTAAAATCAAGTTCTGAGTTGCTGTCAGTAAATTCATTCATGCATGTAAAGTACTCAAACACAAAGAAATCAGTACAAAATAATGCTGTGTGAGGAGACGTTCTTTAATGCTGTCTTTTTGATACCAGAGTGCTTTTCATGCACGGGTGGACACACTGAAAACAACTCATAACTTGACTTTCAATTTTAAGTTTTTACGATTTTTTTTTGCATTTTCTCTACGTAAAATACCTTGATCAAGGTACATGTATTTGTAATACCTCTTAATAAAGCTACATAGCTTTTTCAAGCTATATACCTTTGTCAGGATATTGTGCTGGACCTGTTAAGTAATATCGTAGCAATATGCTAATTTAGATATAACCTTTATAAGTTTTACTAGATCATACATGTAATTTGATCATACAGATCTTTACATTAGATAGATTTATCTTATAAGATATCATTATTGATTATGCAGTTAAATTAAAGAGATTGGACTTTATGTTTAAGCTGGAACTGCAAATCAAATGGGACGGAAGCAACAACGATAACCCAGCAGAAGAGCAGTATTGTATACCAGGGGAGGAAGGTCCTTTGAAATTATTTGATGCTGGTAAGAACTGAATATTTTTGAAAGCATAATGTACTCATTGATCAAATGCGTCTGTTAGTCAGATTACCTGAAAAAATAATGTCTTTAGTGACAGTCTGTGTTAGAAAGATTTAAATTCTTTAGAGTGATGATATCAACCTTTGTGAGAATCCAATGTTGATACTTTAGCTGTGTGTGCCCTGGGAATACTCGTATAGGGTGATATGGATGTTTGCTCTTATTATATTCTTATAACCGAAGTTAGATGGTAAGTGGAACACAAGATGATGATAAATCTTTGTTGAGACCAAAATTGATGCTGAACTTCAATGGATTATGGAAGACGGAAAAGGAAGAGCAAAATACCAATGCATAATGGATGTGGCTAAAAGAAGTTATGTACATTTGCATGAGAGTTATCTTTCCTGGACCACATTTCTATTTGTCTTAATCACTTGTTAAACTCATACTGAGTTAAGATACATTGATAAGACAGATAACTCTTAATGATTCAAATGTCTATTAATTCTTTATAAATTTTTCAAGGTTATGTGCCTTTTTTCAAATTTTGCCCCGCAAGCCATGCTATAATTGTTTGTATTTTATTCAGCATATACATTTGCTTTGTAAAATCATAAAAATTAAAGAAAAAATTCATATGAGTGAGCAGAGGGTTTATGAAACTTAAGTCTGATTATTTATGTGGAAGCATCATTACTAAGTGAAGAGTCAAAGTAGTTCAAAAATCCCTTAAAGGTGTAATGGGTTTCAATGTTTTACATAGGGGTAAATAAGGAAACATTTTAAAATCTTCTTTCAAGAACAATAATGCCATAACTAGACGTATTGATATGGAAGAATCCCCAGATAGTGTAGATTCAAGCTATGTTAGTTCAAATCATGACCCCCGAGAGATAAGAGAGGCCATATCAGAGAATCACAGTTATACAAAGATATATAAATAATA
Source organism: Saccostrea glomerata (assembly GCA_003671525.1). NCBI lineage: Eukaryota > Metazoa > Mollusca > Bivalvia > Ostreida > Ostreidae > Saccostrea > Saccostrea glomerata. The sequence goes on along the minus strand of PRKT01000162.1, from coordinate 830,437 downwards.
TATCAATAAAAATAATTTTATGAACAGCAAAGCAATTATGTGTCAGATTAATTCAAAAACATCCCAAGGAAACGTAGTTTCTAGACTGTACAAGTCATATCTCCCCGAATACCTATAATATTTAAACGTTTTAGTTCTGAACTTATTTCTGTTTTTCCTAACAAAAGTGCTCAAGTAAGCGATGTAGCACTCGGTCCTTTTGTGCTTGATTTTTAATTATAAAGATCAATAGAGGGTGCATTAATCGTGTACCTTAACAAGTTTTCACGAAGTAAAATTTTGTACAGATGTTATAAAAAAAGTTATTAAAGGACTAAATTTAAAATTGGTCGACGCAGTACGAAATTTGACAAGTACGTTTGATCTTTTCACCAAAACATGGAAATATCAACTAACGTCATTTTGGTTTCTTGACAAATATTTTTTTGTTCTGGTCAAGTTTAGTAAATGAAAGATACCTAAAGATTTTTCCATATCAGACAAAGGAAATGTATCCAAATTGCCTACAGTCTTTCAAGAATGGTAATTTGTATGGTCGTGGTCTCTTCTGAAAAATAATGTCAAATACTTTCAAATTGAATTCCATGGAAATACTTTATTTTCAACATAATTCTATTTTAAAAGCCATAAAGTTCGGGAAAAAGAAAGTTTAAAGTTATTATGACGTTAAAATGAATCTTGCACCAAGAATTTATACTGACGACATGAACTAGATCTTGACCTTAATATCTTAAATGGTTTTAATGCAGCAACGCTCTTCAATCCGTTTGTTTAATGCAGTTGCAAATATGGTATAGTGATGATTTAATTGCTCCTTAAACAGATAAGTAAATGAGATACCGTTGACATATTTGATTACATTTATGATGTCACTAAAACTCCTAATATCTATAAATCAAAAAAAAAAAAAAAAAAAAAAACAAATCACTTTTTTTCTTTTTTAAAAAACAAAACTTTATTTTTTACTTATATATGTATTTTTAATTCTTTTATCTGTATTATTCTATCACAGGGATTGTAACTAACACAACATGTAGAGGATGCGGTAAAGATTTAAATGGAATACGTTGGAAGGGAAATGGTGATAATTACTTCTGCACATTTTGCAACATCACATCAACAAGTGTTTCATCAGAATGGTATTGTGGTCAAATGTCGTAAGTATTCTTTCCAAAACATAACATTTGTGAACAAGAAGGATATGAAGATAACGAATAGTATTCAATCTCATAGTCCATAAAACAATACAAAATAAGAGCAGAGCAAACACGGACCCCCTAAACACAGGTGGGATCAGGTACCATGGAGGAGTGAGCATCCACTGTCGACCGGTCACACCCGCCGTGTGCTCCTTGTCATGACCGGGAAATAACGGAAAAATCCGTCGTCAATTTAGTGTATAAAAAATGGATTAATAATTGGTATGAAAAACATCAGTCAGCATTTGATTTAATGATAAATTGTATTTGCTAACAAGATCATTGTATCTACCATAGAACTTACAAAATGATGACTTTACCCCCTTCCCCACAGTCACGCATTTTAACGCATATACCGTTGCCCCACAATCACGCATTTTAACGCATATACCTTTACCCCACAATCACGCACTTTAACGCACATTGCGTTTTTGACGTTTTCTGCTCTGATACAACGTAAAGTTTTGAAGGTATGACAATAAATGATATGATAATAATTTTTTCTAACTCCATTCTAATATACTTCGCAAATAAGAATATTTTTCCTCGTTTTAATATGTCAAAGTCGTTCGATTTATTAGACGAAACTTTGGGTGCGACATGTGCGAGACAAATTAAGAAGGTCTTTTTTTTAAATAAATTGCTAAATAAGCCCGCAATTTGAACCACTCGGTTGGTGATGTGATTGTCCCCCAATATTGTGTGAGATGAGTCCTATGATTCAGAATTTATAAAATTCTACAAAATCAATTTTTTAATGTAAATATTTGATAAAAGTATGCGCAAAAATCGACAAAAGGAATAGATTAAATTACAAAAAAAAAAATTAAATTAATTCATACTCAAACAACTGAAGAGAAAAAAGGTTTTGTTCATAGAATAAAGTTTTGTTTAAATTTACATTTAATCTTATTTCTTGGTCGATTTAAATTCCAATTCGTAAAAATACCATTTTATTGTTTTCGCCTTACACAGCAATAAATAAAAAACATAATTGGAAAGGAAAAAAATACGACAATATCATGTTAAAAAAGATGCAAGTTAATTTAAATTTGAATGATTTCATTATCAAGTCAACGTTCCAATATTCGTAAAAAAAGTGTTGCACTAACTCGTATGTATTGGTTTTTAAAAATATACGTTCATGTATATGTACATAAAAACAAGGTATTCGGGAAATTTTTATGCAAGTAAACTACATACATGATTGATATTTTTAAAAACAGGTCTGTGGGCCAATACTCGCTAGTAATCCTAGTAGTACCCCGCTCTGATGTGAAAATACAGATATGTTAAGGTGTTTCCACCCTCACAATTTTATAGGTTCAAAGTACAAAAACTGCATTTATTTTCATTTAATATACTTTAAACTTTCCAATTATTGCAAAAAATGTATAGGTCACCATATTATTTAAGATGCAAAACATAAATAAACAGAAGTGTATGTCAACCTAAAAAAAGCGCACATTTTTTGTAAACAGTATTATGAAAAATATGTAAAAAACTGGTTAAAATGCATAATACTGATGCTGAGTGTTCCTAAATACTCCCTACTTAAAAGATACTTTTGAATTGTGAATATCAGGGAAACTTTTTTACAATAAAGCAAATGCCTGAATGAAGAGACCATGGAAGGAGTTATTGCCCTTGTCAATATTTTTTAAAGATTAAATAATTGATTAAATATAGAAAATATGCATTTTTTAAAATCTTTAACTTAACAATATATTTATCATCACATTTATTGTAAAGCATTCTTCCAAGAGATATTGTTCAGTTAGGTATGAATTAAAACTAATTACAGTTTTTGCAAAAACCTATGACATCATAGGAGGGTGGAATTACCTTAATTAAAATTTACACCAGTTCAGTTACGTGCATATGCACGGACAAATAAGAAGTTGATATCGGATTCATACAAAAATAAATCCCATCATATGGCATGTCATAACAAAGTTTGTGCTAAAAAATTTCAAACAACTGCAAGATATGTACATGTGTAGTTGCTGGGAAAAAAACTGAAACGGAAATGTGTTATTTTTTGTACGACCGATACGACCACGGATAAGCAGGCAATTGATATCGGATTAAAAAAATAATAAATACCACGATATAGCATGCCTCAGTGAAGAATGTGCTAAAATATCAAGCATCTTTGATGAGTAGTTGCTGCGAAAACTGCGTTCAAAACTTTGTTACGGACAGAAACACAAACAGCTAGATAGATGGACAAGCACACTAAATAAAACAGTATACCCCTTTCCCCTCCCTCTCCTGGCTTCGGAACGGGAATATAATTACAAGACGTGTCTACTGATTAGTCCCTTAGGAATATTCCTTGATCCACCTTGAGTAGGTTTAAATTGTCAGTGTATTTAAAAATATTCACTAATCCCTGTTGCATGTAGTTTAAGAATATATGTATACGTGTACTCTGTAGGTTCAAGTTTGTCAACACTGCATACACTAGAAATGATAGGTTTAAGAAACACTTAATAGGGGAGTAAATATTAACTTTCTATAAAAATACGGTCTGATGTGATTCTTCCACCGGCTATATGTTTTTGTTATACATACATGTACATGTAGGCGTCGGAAGCAAATTGAAAGTAGGGGGGGGTAATTGAAAGTGGGGGGATAAACCAACAAAAAAAGGTAAACCCAATTTTCAATGCCTATACATGTATTATGTAT
>PRKT01000162.1:811814-825464 GCA_003671525.1 Saccostrea glomerata | reverse complement strand
GCAAGTGTCGTTCTTAAACTCGAGCATAAAATTACACCCTGTCTGAAAAATCAAATACCGGTAATTATTTTCATTGACGTTTTAGATTTGAATATGAAATTTAAAATAAATAAGTTGTATGCTAAGATAATAAATTAAGTTTGTAACATTCCACATGAAAGAATTAAACAAAATAAACATGATTAAATCTCCATCAACATATTTGAATTCAAAATTAAAGATGTATATGGCGATATATACGACAACCATTGCTACATACACCGTGTAAATATTCATTTTCAAAACCACGACTTTTCAGCACGTAATTCGCAATTGCGCTGTGGGGAAAAGGATAACGTCATCAAAAAGTAACAAATGTAATGTTACTATTACGTCACAGACGGCGTAATAGGCAAAGAGTTAAACGAGACTGCTAATATTCTTGTTTCATCAACTTGCTTGTCAATAATTTACCTCGTTTTAGAAATTGTTTATACGTAGAGCATGCTCTTGCGTATCGAATCAACTGAAAAATATATACTGTATGCAGGTGATGAAGGTATATTGCTGCATAAGTAAGGGAAGTTGACGATAGAAAAGTTAAAGTCATCACGTTTATTATATAGCTTGGTTGATAGATTACCATTAGCGTCTTTTTCAAGTACAATATCCAAGTATGCAACAGAAGTGGCAGACCCTGTGGTATCTTTTATCTCAAGCTCACTAGGATATATCGTATCGATGTATGAATGGAAATTACCATTGTTGATTGACAATACGTCGTCGATATATCTATACAAACATTTTTTGTTCAATATTAAGTAGGTGTCCGAGTTTAGATAAGATTTTTAAAAAAATCGTTACTTTCAGTGGCAAGCTGAATGATACGGAGATGGAGCGTAAAGAAACGAAAGTGAGGCTGTTCGAGGAAAACATTCTCATTAAACAAAGACAAGGAAATTGTCTGTGGCTATATCCAAGAATGTGTAAAGACAGCTCAGGTTATATTTATGTACAAAATTTATATAGCAAGAATAAATTTAAAAAGTTCGTATCGAAGTATATATTTCGGAAAAAAAGAAGCCACATATCTCACTTTCTTCTTAATTATTGCAACCCTGCTAATAAATAAACAACTAATAAGCAACAATTGAAGATAAATTGTGTTTTATCCCAACTTATTTAATTTTTTTTCATTTGCAAACCTCTATTTTTCTACGAAATTAATATAGAGAGCAAAGAAAGATATGGAAAATTCCGGAAAAAGGAACTCTTAATTCCTGTTCAAGTGCAAAGTGCAGATGGGTATATTTTTCTGCTGGATATCTGCGATTTGAAAATTAAGAGAGAGGATGAAGGGGATAAGGCAAATCAGTTTTATTATCAGGATCACCTTCAAAATTTAGGACAAGGTATAAATTATTTTTTTTTAGTAATACATTTTCTTGGATAATTTTTTTGGATTTAACCAAGTTAGATTCGCAATTGTTAAGTATGAGTTGTAAACTTTACCATTCTCTTTTTTTTATTTTTTAGATGGAACAGAGTATATTGAAGCGAAGATCAAACATGGAGAAAAGGTACTAGGAGAAGCGTACAGAATGAAATTCAGTTTATACCATGTTCACATCAGCCCGGGTATTCCCGTATAAGTCGAAGTCCAATGGTTTATTTGATATCGTTTTCAGCACGCGGTATTCTATTTATGATGCATATGAAGTTATTCAGATGGATACTAGTTTACATATTTTTGTGTTTCTCATTTTCAAGACGAAATATTATAAATGTTATACTCGTATGTATCTGTAGTTTAACTTAGATAAAATATAGCCAGTTTTTGTATCTTTTAAGGTCACCTGAGTAAACACAGGTAACCTTAAAAAGTGTTACATACATATTTACAATAAACGAGGGTGTCTCTTCTAAAAGGGTGAATTTCATGATACGACGGTCAGGGTTTAAGGGGACGAAGGATGTATGGTCACGTGACTCAGTTGAATTACGTCATAATCTCTGATAAAACATGTACAATATGAGATTGAAACCACAGTTCTTGTATAATTTTTTGACTGATTGTTTGCGTTCACCATCTAGTATAAAAATCTCTAAAAACATTTAAAATTTCTTGCAAATATTATCAAATTACGGAATAGATTAATCCCCTCTTCCGTTTCCCTACACTGCGCGTCCAGCGCGCCGTTGAACTCTTAGTACAGTAGTAGCATAGTAGAATTCTTAGTACAGTAAGATCATACATAGTAAAAACGGGTAGTATAAAATCATAAAAACGGGCCATAATCTGTACATGGTGGGGTATTTTGTGAATGTCAGAACGCAAATAATATTTTTGCATGGTTGTTGACGGAAATGTTCTATTCTTATTTCGCTTGTGTCAGAAATGTGTGACGTCATAGTTGGGTTTTTTTCCGTACTCGAGAAATGTAAACATGACACGATTTTCTCATGATCATGTCTCGTTTAACTTTGCCCCGTGCAGTATTGAGCTCAGTCTCACCAATCAATATTTTTACAGTTAATCAATACAATGTCGAACTTTAACTTCGACGTAAATTTTCAAAAATTGAATGATAGGATTTTTTTGCAAATTAATTTTTTAATTGTTTAAGTTGTCCTAAAAAGTTCGTAAATTTCCGTCTCCAGATGTGGTGTTACTAAAGAATCTTGCTTTTTCGAATTTTTAACCCTATTCATACTCTAAAATATTTAAAAAGACACGTTTCCGCTATATTTTTTACCTATGCTGAAAAAATTCAATTATCGACCGAGTAAAGGACCCAGAAACACGGAGAATAAAATCTCCGCTTAGACACTGTTGGGTATGGTATTTGTCACTCCATATCTCAGAAATAGGTCTAGAAACCTATTGATATCTCTGCTTTATAGTATGTGGGACATAATAAATAAGATATATACAAAATATGAAAACAAATGACAGGTATTTTTTCAGCTAAAGGTCCTTCGTCCCCTTAATTACTAGGACGGGGCTATATGGATTATATTTTGAAAAATGCATCATTTCTTTGATCGAAATTAAAAAAAATGAAACAGTTATATTCTGAAAAAAAAAACAATAGAAAGTTCCAAACAATTTTTTAAATAAAGGGTTATGTTAGAAAGTTACATACCATGTATTAAAAAAAGACTGCGTTTCAGATACCAAAAAGGTAAAATAATCTATGAAGTGTGTAAGTAACGCATAGCACCATATATAATTTAATTTATAAGATGTTTGTTGTATTATCAGATCAAATTTTATTACTTTCATGCACAAATATATATATATATTTAAATAGATGCACGTGACAGAAATACAGATACATTTGTGGAAAGGAGGTACATCAACGAGTTGGGATACATCGTATAATCCATCTCTCCTCTTTATTCTAATGGATGACATGGAAAAATGCCTTGAAGATATCATATCCTTTTTTAGTAAGTAAGGCAAAAGGAACATCATATGTTAAAAATCACGGAGTCCCGTATTGAATTCAGAGAATATATTGATTTCAAAAATATGTTCCTTGTAATATAATTATTGGTGGCAGTTTTTTGAATTGTTTTATTGAAATATTGGCTTGAAGAGGTTAAACCATATTGGATAGTTGACATAAACTAAATCAGTTCAAAATCATAAAAATTAGATGTATATTTTTGTATTTGCTGAGTTTTATTTTACGCTTTTTTTTAATTCATGTTAAGGCTACAAAGTTTCATATGTGCATTGTAGATAAAGACTATTAGGGGAAAACATAAAAATTAAATTAAAAAGGGTAATATTTTAAGCAGTATATCCTGCAATATCTTCCAACAAATAATTTTATACTGCTCAAGTTACTTTTTGATTTACGAGGGCTGTTCAATAAATTATGTCCTCGGTGCTCCAAAAGAAGCAAAAGACGCTTTTCAATGATTTAGTCTTCATGATTTTACTAATTAATCTCTTTTAATTAAAGCACATGTACGTAACATTTTTATCCAATTTCTGATTGATTTTAGAACTCATTTTTGGGTATGACCCTTAGTATACTGGAAAATGGCAGATACATATAATTTCCTGGACTTGTTTCTTTCTTCTGTGGTCACATAAACTGTTATAAATTTATTAAAGATTAAATTATGAGAGAAAGTCAAGTTTAATGTCATATGATATCTGTATTTTATGTCATATAGTCCGGACATTATTTATTGAATAGCCCTCGTACGTTCCTCAGACCTACGTTTATTTCATTCAAACCCATTTGATTTTAAATTCAGTTGCACGATTTTTTTCATAAAGAATATTTCTTATTGCAGGAAACTCCTCTGTGCCCTGTTATTTAGCTTGTCAAAAGATCTTGTTATGGAACGGTGATCAGGACATTGGCACAAGCTGTGGAGTACACCATTCAACAAATAAACAAACTATTGAAGTAAGTCCATTTTCTCCATCTTCTTTTGTCCTTTTTTCTTTATCTCTTATCATTTTTGGTTTTTCACTAAACTAAATTCATTTCTCTCTCTCTTTCTCTCTCTCTCTCTCTCTCTGCTTACGAGTCTTGGAAGTGTTTATCTCAGGAGCATAGAAAAAATTAAAACATTAACCCTTCTTAATTCTTATGCAGAAGTTGCTTGAAAATGGCTGTACCATCTTTAAAATAATGCCAGGGAAAGAAGAGGCAGACCTAAAATACTTCATGGATATGGCTAAGCGTAAGTTCCATCCTATGTCTTTTGTTTAAAAAAAAAATCGAAATGAAGAAATGCATTTATAAAGTTCAATCGCTTTAAGGGTACCTTGGAGAAGAAGTCATACCAGTGATCTTAAAATCAAATGAAAAGTTCAAGTTGGATGAAACTTCTCTCGAAGAAGCCAGGACGGACATAATACCAATAGTATCAGCTAAGGTAAACAATATCGTTTTCACTCAACCATGTTATAAGAATATTGTATTTTTATGGTAAATATGACGAATTATTCACTCGAGGAGGACAAGAATCACCGAGCTAGAGAGGCAATTGAATATTGGGCTTCTGAGGTTGCTGAAACATGTAGTCTGGTCCGATTTATAGAAAAAAATACTTCTAACGGCAAATAATTATTATTTGGTCCAGCATAGTTTTTTAACCTAATTCGAGTATGCCGAATCCGATAAAATATGCTGGCCTTCATGAAAATGGCGTGAAAGAGGGCAAAATGGCGATTCAAAAAGGCGGACATCCAATTTTTTCTAATTTTCTCTTAATGTCGTTAAAAATGGAGAAGTAATGAGTGATTATCTTACTGAGAGTAATAAAACTATAAAAAAAATATAATAAAATGCTAACATTATTAGTTTAACTCAGAAAATTTAGCCGTTTTTACACTTAATTCGAATTTTCTCTGATTTGTTTGTCTATTGTTTCTTTATTCTTCTTTGTTCAGGATTTTACATTTGCAAATACCCTTACACTGCAGATTTGTATTTTTTTCTCTACATCTCACAGTTCTACAATTGAATGATGGTGCAGCTGTAAGTTTAAAGTCAAAATGGCGATTCAAAATGGTGGATATTCGTTTTTTTTCAAATTATTTCTTAATGTCTTATACATAGGAGAAATGATTTGTGAATATCTTATTGAGCGAGTACAATTAACTAATGTAAAACTCCAATAGAACACAATTATGAACATTTTAAAATGGAAAATTTATTCGTTGAAATTTAAATGTGTTAATTAATTCAAAACTCAAAATGACTTTACATTCACTCGAATTTCGAATTCTCGAATATACTCATCCACTTAATTTTGAAAATAAATTACAATTTGTTTTTTTTTTTATATATATATAATCATAGTATATTGATTATTCCATTAAATATGAGCAAACAAATAATATAAGAAAAGATTCATGTTTTTCTGGAAATAGTTAAAACAATCTCGACTTAATAAGAGTTTCCAAATTTCCCCCCTCGTATTTGACCGTGTTCCAACGCCTTTGAGCCCCCGTCCACCTAAAATCACTCCTGAATCCAGTCTTTATCAACTTGCATTTCTATCTCAACATCCCTCAGCATACCATCAAATATAACTGAGGAAATGCATTTCCGATTTCATCGAATACTTTGTTCTAGCTTTTTAGCACTTATAAGAACTTAGCATTATCCCCTAACATCTTCTATTCCAGCTTTATCTTATATGGTTCACCCTGTCTTCGGAATTATGGTATTTTCAACAGTCAAGTAAAACTGTGCCCTGTGTCAAGGATGACAACTCTCTGGCACGTAAAAGATCTTTTCTCTGGAGTTCGAAAAAAAGTAAGCTCACAGGGGGCCACCAGAGAAACCAAAATATTCCAAAAACCGATTATTTAAACTGATAGTCCGCCGAAACATGGCTGAAAAATAGCCGACTCGGCGTTAAACAATATACAATCAATCAACACTCAAGGAAAAATACATATATGTTCAAATGTTAAAAGTCTATTGTTTACCAAAATCTTATGTAAAATGAAGAAGAGGTACTGTGAGCAATTAGCTCACTAAATGATACCCCCGTCACCCATATGAATACCTATGAATACACAGTGTCCATGTTTTGCTATGTAAAACCCAAGATATGTGTTGAATCAAAAAGTAAAAGAGGAGGTGCGCAATGGCAATATGTTATAAAGGTTCTGTGAAAGTTTATCAAATTTCATTCAGTGTTATGAGACGAGTTGCGGATAAGAGACGGGTACCCCAAAGCGTATATATATACCGACTACTCTATACCCACTCGCTTTTCAATCGTGGGGGGGGGGGGGGTGTTATAAAAAAAATCTCTGATATTCAAAACTTGAAGCTCTTTATTTCGTGACCGCGTATAGATTTGTTTTCTTTTGGGGTAGAAAGGTCATTCATTAGCAAGAAAATTCTCAAACTTCATCATCTGGAATCACATTGTGTGCATATTTTGGTGAGAAAAGTTGTAAAATTATGCAATTTAATAGCGCCTGCAGATTTCTCGTGATTCCTATCACTTACAAGCTTTCGTACAATAGGCATAAGTCATTCGTGACTTCAATCTAGTCAACACTTCTCTTGACAACAAAATTTTCTTGAACACTCCAAGAACTTTACAAGGCAACTTGATCCACACTTCTTCGTTAGGATAGTGTAAAGTTGTATCAAGAATCGAGGGAGGATTGAACACAAACATTTTCTTCTTTCAGATTTTGTAATTTTTTTTTTTAATTTATATACAATGTTCAATACAAAATTGGTGGAGGAGGACTGTTCCCACCATGAAATATTTGATAATGCAGTTGAATTTTTGACTGAAAATAACAAAATGCAAATGTAGGGACACAGAATCAGAGCTTGACAATAAAAAAAAATTATGGTTTACGTATATTATACTGATAATTCTTAATAAATATGTTATGTTTGGATATTTTAATATATTCAAATTTATATGATGTAACAATTACTAGCAATCTAATTGCTCGTGGTTCATCATTTTAAAAATCATACTAAGTTATGTTGCACTAGATCTTCCACATGAACATAAATATTTTTTTTCTACACTGGACTAAAATTAGATCAAGAATTTCCATTAACTGATATGATTTAGCAACCGTCGAACTACAATGTTCACTCGCCTTAATGCTCGGTGAATACTGCTCTTGGACTAGCTTAATTTTCGTATTGTCCTCAAAAAAGCAATTATTGTATGATATTATTAACTTTTTATATGAAGAAGCATGATACATGTATGATGGATAATAGGTGAAATGTCTTTGGAATTGTCCTAAAAAAATTATCTTAATAATAGAAGTAATTAAACAAAAATCGTTTTATAAAAATCCTAAGTCATTAATGAAAATATCCATTAAGTCCATCACATATTTGAACATTATTTCATGATAAAAAAAAACCTGTTATTTATTTTCAGCAAAACAAATCAGAATTAAGCAGTTTTGGTATTTTACGAAATCGAGTGTATAACACGTCATTCGACACAGGAAGAAACAAGACCTTTCAGTTAAAACTGAAAAATGGCTTTCAGTGACTGTTTAGTAGCCATTCAGCCACTGAATGGCACATACATTTCAGTAACATTTCAGTTGCCTTTCAGTCACATTTAAGATACCTTTCAGTCACCATAAAGCGGACATATTTCCGTTAACTTTCAGTTACCTTTCCGTCAACTTTCAGTGACCTTTCCATCAACTTTCAGTGACCTTTCTGTCGTCTTTCAGTGACCTTTCCGGCGACTTTCAGTGACCTTTCTGTCGTCTTTCAGTGACATTTCCGCCATCTTTCAGTGATATTTAATTTTAGTCTCAATATAGCAATTTTTTTTCACTAGCTTATTAATTTATAATCATGCAGATATTTTTTTCCCTTATCAATGAAGCAATATTTTGACTAAAGATTTATTATTCAATCTTGTGTTTTTTACTTATCGTAATTAAATTCACGTACCTTAGAATATGTCTAAATAATATTATAATTTTGTAAAATAAATATTTATTCAAAATGATTTTTATTAATTTTCTAATTACAATTAGGAAACAAAATTTCGTCAAATGATAAAGAATAATGATCCGATAATCGAATCAAAATTTACATAAAAGCCGCATAACATTCTATAGTGCTTATAGGTGTATTTTAATGGAAATATCTATTTCTGATTGATGATACAGAATTTATTTGATTTACACCTTTTCTGGAAGATCCCTTATATACCTGGGGCCTGTTTTACAAAAGAACTTACGACTTTAAAAGACCAAAAATAATTATTCATATAACTTTTTCATTAACATATCGAAAATTATTTTAAACATTTTAAAAAGAATGTGGTAAGATATTTTTACACAAAAAATTTAAAAGAGAATTATTAATTTTCCAAAATTTTACAATAATCTGAAGTTTTTGGTTTTAGTCATTAGTTCTTTTGTAAAACGGGCCCCTGATCAATTTCGTTTCTTAATTAATTTCAAAACCATAGGATATTTTAGCTTTTGAAAGACATCATTTTAAAATCATTTTAAATTACATTAATAGAATAAATCATTAATACATGCTTCTCGTAGAAAAAACTAAATATTGTAGAGTTTAGCTTTTAAAATGATATTTTATTCTACTAAGTTTCTAGAAAGAGAATTTACAACGATCTCACATATCTGACACAGGGACAGGTGCCCGTCGCTGATAATTGTTTTCTACAATTTAATTGATATTAATTCATTTTTAGTCAACAAGAAGCCGTAGCTCAATTGGTAAGGTCGCGGACACTAAAGCAGGAGACCCGGGTTCAATTCCAGCATTGGGCACGATGTTTTTCCTTGCATTAATTTTTTCCCTCATTTTTTTTTATTCGGAATTAGATAAATTTAATGCTATTATACCAGGAAAAAGTGAAATAATTTTTGAAAGTTAAAAATAAGACGATTATTCAATAAAAAGATGCAACTGAATGATGGCTAAAGGTCACTGAAATGTATGTGCCATTCAGTCGACTGAATGGTAACTGAATGATCACGGAAAGGTCACGGGAAAGGGTTTTTTCAGCGACCTTTCAGTGACCATTCCGTGGGCATTCAGTTACCATTCAGTAGACTGAATGGTGGATTTTCATCCTGTGCGAATCGCCATTTTGAGCTAAATAACACACTTTAAATTTACACGACTAAATTTTCCGATTTAAAGTGACCATACTAGTGTTCTATTGGAATTTTACCTAGTTGTACATCGCTCAATAAAATATTCACAAATCCTTTTTCCTATGTAAACAACATTAAGAAATAATTTGAACAAAATGAATATCCGCCATTTTGAATCGCCATTTTGAATTTAAACTTACAACTGCACCATTATTCAATTGTAGAATAGTGAGATGTAGAGGAAAAAATACAAATCTGCAGTGTAAGGATATTTGCAAATGTAAAATCCTGAACAAAGGACAATAAAGAAACAATAGACAAACAAATCAGAGAAAATTCGAATTAAGTGTAAAAACGGCGAAATTTTCTGAGATAAACTAATAATGTTAGCATTTTATTATATTTATTATAGCTTTATTACACTCAGTAAGATATTCACTCATTACTTCTCCATTTTTAACAACATTAAGAGAAAATTAGAAAAATTGGATGTCCGCCATCTTGAATCGCCATTTTGCCCTCTTTAACGCCATTTTCATGAGGGCAAGCATATTTTTTCGAATAAAGGATACTCGAATTAGGTTAAAAAACTATGCTGGACCAAATAATAATTATTTGCCGTTAGAAGTTATTTCCAGTCTTCTTTTTAAAAATCAGGACCAGACTTATAGTATCGATTAAGGAGGAATGCCAAACCAAATCTTTTATTTTAAAGATATCTGAGTCAATTTTTTTTAAACAATGATTCAGCATTGAAAGGTCGTCATTAGCTTTTAATTATTTTATATGAATTTTTTGTATTTTTTCAAAGAAAAAAAAAATTTACATCAAAATTATATGCTTTCTTATGAAAATAATTGCTGTGAATGAATGCACCACATGAATACCTTAAAAAAAAATATGTAAAGAAAAGCCATATAGATTTTAAATTGTTTTAAATAAAAAAAATATTTATTAAAAAAAAAACATATATTTTTTGGGCTTGTTGTTAAAGTCTTTTTAAAACCAGCCACAACTGGGGAGAACATGTTCGTTAATCATATTTGCAAAAGAAATTGAAACGAAAAAGCCAAATTTTATAGCAATTAATTTTTTTTTATAATTTTGGCCAATCCTGTTCAATATAAAAACGATCACAACCATAATTGTACAATTGTTGGATATGAATAACATTTCCCCAAGAACACTAGTCTGATTAGGTGTAATAAGGGTTATAAAGCATTATTGAACTTGACAATGAAATAGATGTTTTCATTGTGAATACATGAAAGAGGCAATACATTAGTATTTTATTCATTTTGTGTTAATTTTGATCGGGTTTGCTCCAAATATTAATAAAAATTGATTTCTCTAAAATGTCTAAATTTCGTTTCAATTTCTTTGAAAGATATGATTAACAAACATTTTGTCCTCGGTTGCGACTCGTTTAACCCAGCAGGCACGCAACGTTGTTTCAACGTTGATAGGATGTGGAATATAGGTTGCAACGTTGATCAACTATATTTCAACGTTGTTTCAACGTTGAGGTTTCAACGTTGAATCCTCAACCTTTTTTCAACGTTGAAACAACGTTGAAGCTGCAACATATTTTCAACGTTGAATGTTCGTCGATATTTCAACGTTGAAACAACGTTGAGGATGCAACATGTTTTCAACGTTGAATGTTCGTCGATATTTCAACGTTGAAGCAACGTTGAGGATGCACCATATTTTCAACGTTTAATGTTCGTCGATATTTCAACGTTGAAACAACGTTGAAGCTGCAACATATGTTCAACGTTGAATGTTCGTCGATATTCAACGTTGAAACAACGTTGAAGATTCAACATGTTTTCAACGTTGAGTATTTCTGATATTGTAGAGTTAAAACAAGGTTTAAAAATGCAAAGTTGACTGTCTCTTGATTTCAACGTTGAAACAACGTGGAAGATGCAACATTTTTTCAACTTTAGGAAATTAAAGTTAGGAAAATTTAACGTTAAAACAACGGGTAACGAGTATTGAGCACTTTAGTGTTTAAGTCCAAAATATAAAGGTGTCTTCAACTTCTAATCCATGCGATTTTTCGCAATATACACACATCTGTATGCATTGTTAGAAAATATTATATATATAATAATTATACTTAATAAATGAAACGCATGCATTATAAATTGATTTACTCAAAAGAGTTGTACCAATAGCTAGTACCATTATAAAATTTTAAATTTGAGTTTATATGAATTTGAAGATGGTATCTACATTTAACACTTCATTATAATTACAGTGTGTATGTTTCAAAAAAGGTTATTTTTTTTTATAAATTGTGAATGCTATTTTTTTGACATATTTATAAAATATGTTAAATATAAGCTTTTTAATAAATAATAACATCTTTATCCAACATCTCACTGCAATTCCATGTAAATATAGAATTAATAAAAATAATTATTCCGAATTAATGTTCTTAAAATTAGACTCATATGGATCCGTGCTGTATACTCTTGCGCAGATTATACGGATACAGAGCGAATCTAAGAGGTCTTATTTGATTAGATTTTGCTTTTTTGTGTGTGTATTAATTTAACAAATCTTTCTTTTCACAAAATATAAAAAAAATTCAAATAAACACATAAGAATTTTCACACTGACAATTAACCCCGGTCAAGTTGCATTACTTAAGATCCACTCCCCAAAAACCTTCAAGATAACAGATAAGGAGTGCCTCTCGCTAAGTTGGTCAGTTTCAGTGTCAGGGTAACCTTGTTATGCAATATTCTTGCTGGGCAGAGTATAGCTGTTTGCAGCTTATCTAGGTCAAAATTTGAATTCAACTGATGGACAAGAAGTGCGCGTCTCCTTTCTGTTCATATTTAATGTGTTTTCAAGCTATATATACAAGGATTATGGCTGGAATATCAACTTCTGCTCAGTAAGTATTATTTCCTTTTCATGAATTTAAGAAATTAATTTTTTTAGTATCTGTTCATCATTTAATTCTTGTTTTATAACATGTATAAGTATATTTGAAATCTGCGAGAAATGCACATCCTTGGTTCTTGTATTATGTGTTTTGTTGATATTCATTTGGTTATGAAATATAAGCTAGTATACTAATATATTATACAATTTAACTAATTGTAGTTCGTCGTAAGGTTGAATCAACCAGTGGTGCAGGGAATTGATTTTAAAGTCAGCCATGATTGCATCAGATTCTTCGCCCGTGAAAATTATACAAAGGAATGCAACATTTTGTAAGTACACTATGTATATGTATGTCTATAACATTTTCCTTTCGTAATAATTACTTATAAGTATACTCATACGGAGTTTAACATGAAGTCAACTATAATTCTTTTAATCATGTTAATTAAATCCAAATACCGGAATATATTCCTTTGTCTGATTTTTTAAATCATTCATGTATATTTATTTTTATCGTTTGAAATAACGTGTTATGTACATTTTTATCGAACAAATGGCTTTAACATCTTCATTTCTTTTATCAATAGGCTTTTGCTTTAGATGGTGGATTCTCCTGTTCATTTCTTTCATTCGTGGGACTTAACTATATGCGTGATTAAAATCAATGGATCCGCCACTTTGTGGAACTTAGTAGTGTAAGGCAAACGCATACTTTGAAGGACCTGGATGTGATTACTGTGACCCACTTTTCACTAGGAATATAAATTTTGTCAAGCAGTGATTTTTGATATTCAGTGATTAAATCCGAATTTGTGTTTGTCTTAAAAATACATGTAAAATAAATTCTCTCACAATCATAATACTGGATTACAACTTATATAAATATTACGCAACTTGAATAAAATTTTTTTTTAGAATTTGAAATGTGTTTGTTTATAAAGCAAAATGTAATATGAATTCAACGTGATTTCAACCAAGTATCAACGTTTGTACAACCGAAAAATTTCAACCAAATCTCAACCTAATTTCAAACAATGTTCACTTTTGTTCAATGTTGATATTTGACGTTGAAACAACGTTGAAGCTTCAACGTTGCATCAACTTTCATTTGCAACCAAAAATCAACCATAAATCAACCAAAA
>PRKT01000162.1:766034-811708 GCA_003671525.1 Saccostrea glomerata | reverse complement strand
AAAAAAAAAAACCACCCTATCAAATAATTAAGAGCTAATACCGGCCTTTCAATGCTGAAACCATTGTTTAAAAAGAATGGCTCAAAGATCTATAAAATATAAAGTTGGTGTGGCATTCCACCTTTAAAAAGAGCAATTATCGTTTTATTCCCTGATTCAATGATACAACCTTATTAAGTAGTTCATTTCATCTTGCTTGCATCTGATGAGGTCCCAGCCAAATGCAACGAAAGTAGAAGGAATAAATAATAATTACCAGTCACATTGATTTGGATTTTTTAAATTTCCTCAACTTGCTAGAAGAAAGACCAGGTTCTCTTATAAATTTGAGCACTATCAGTAAAAAGTTAAACACTATATTTGTTTTTAAATCCATTTTAGACAAGTTTGCACATCTTATCAATTTTTATATTAAAAAAGAACTAGATTTACATAAAATTATAGAAAATTAGAAGAGTTTATATACTTTACTTTATCTGTGGATTAGTTGTTAGTGGTTTTCTAACACTTGAACAAACTTTTATTACATTGATGCATGTAGATTTCCGATTTCACGTGGGTCGCATGGCCATCGAAGGAAATTTTAAGCGACGACAGAACGAAGAAAAAATCAAACAATAAAATAAGAGCAATGCCCAAGAAGCAAGATGATCGTCAAGACATCGATGAATCAAACATAGAGACATACATTGTCAACACTTCTAGGCCATGGGAAGTCAAGCAATGGAATAAAAAGAATTTGTCAAAAGACAATCTGGAATATGGACAATGGTTTTTCATGACAAAAGAAGTGAAATTTGATAATATTATTCCTTTGATTCTTGTTGGTGGTAATTTCTTTTATTTCATCTTAGAATTTGTGCTTTCCAATCTTTTATTAAATCCTTATTTAAATTTCATATATGATTTTTGTTACAGTTTCTATGCATATATTTCATGTGAGAAAAGTAACAGGACTGCAAGACAAATTACAAAACAGTGGTGCGGTGAGTATTAACTGCGAAATATTTTTTTTACTCACCTGCAATGAAGTATACACAATCAACAGAGAAGCATAGGATCAATTTGTTAAATCCGAAATACTGAATAAACGCAACTATCTACAATGTATTAAGTAGATACAGGATCACAGATAAAAAAAATCACAAAAAAGACTAACAGCAATAATAATAAAATGTCAAATATTTGGGACGCCCTGTTCTTTCTTCAGTACAAAGAAACGGTTAAAAAACACATTTAAATAGCAGAACAGATAAACACAAAAACACATGACACTACAACTACGCTAGGAACATCATTTATTAACTTTCTCAATTCTGAAGCTAAAAAATAATGTTCAAATCAACATTTTCTCAATGTCATTCTCCCATAGGTTTTAACAAGCACGCCATAATAAATCAATAAGTGTTGAGCAGATAAACATACCTTTTTTTAAATTCATGTTTTGTTCTATTCAGATGATGAAAATGCTTCAATACGTTAAGTACTTATCTTGTCTGCTGTTGAAAAGGGGACAATGGATTTTCCCAGGACAGTTTGTTAGGATGACTATGGGTGAAATATTTGATCAAACATCATTGCATTATATTTTCGGAAGGGTGAGCATGGAGTATATATAATATGAGGCAAATGTTTTAAATAGATTGAAATCGCTGCGAGTCAAATTGAAATGAAATTAACCTTCAATAGATTTTCTCCCATCTTTGTTTCCTTCACCTGAGAGAAACTCGGGTATGCTAACTTAGAATTTAATTAAAAAAAAAATCTTTGAAGTTGCATTACTCTTTATTTCTGTCCAGTGAAAGAGCCAGGGTGATGACTATTGATTGTCACTAATTGAAGTCTTTTTCTCTCCTGATCTGTCAAAAATACACAAAAATGGCCGTATTTTATATTTTAAGACACGGCTATATAGTTATTCACTGAGGAATTAAAAAACATTTACCTTTTAAAGACAAAATGTTAAACTAAACAATATGCCCAAACTATTCTAATTTTGTATTCTCTGGATATATGTGCTTTGAAAGGAGAAGTTTTTTTTTAACCTAAGATCATGCACAAATTTTCTGTATTTGCAGAATATGGAAGAAGATATTAGCAAAAAACTATGGAAAGATCTTAGAAGAGAAATAAAATCCACTAGCTTTCCTCCTGAAATAAAAGGTTGAAGGATTTTAATGAGGAAAAATATGTCTTTTGTATTTAAGCAGGACGAAAACTGCTATTTGGCTTTATTTTAGATCCCTCATAGCTTCTGTAATATGTGTTGTTTTCTCCAACACCTTAGTCTTTCAATTTAATTTTAGATGGAAAGCTTAAACTGCGGAATGAATATTCAGGAGTCAATTTGGTTTTCTATGCCCTTTTGAGAACGAAAAAGTTTGTTGGTGCTAGACAACTTGTTGAGAAAGGATGTGTAAGTAATTCGTACATTTGGAGATATTAACATTTGCTGTGGTTTTTATTTTTTAGAAATCCAGCTGTGAAATTGATTTGAATACCATTTTCGTGTATATTAACGCATAGAAATATACAAGTAGAAAAGTGCACTAAGGTGACATTGTAACGTATTTACAATTAATCAATGGGATCGTACCTGGTTATTTCCAGGGTTTGGGGTGTAAAACATAAACTGATTAAAAATTGATTGGTATGATTAAAAAGGACTGCCGAAATATACGAATACGTCCTAACCTTATCTAGGTTAACAATAATCAAAAGGTGAATCAATACAATCAATCAGAGGCAAGCAACAAATTATTTGGTAGACCTATAAATACTAGAATGAAAGCCCAGTCGCCCTCGGACTATCGCATATACTGTAGGATGCCTTATTCAGGACGGACAGTATATGTGATAGCCCTTCAACCACTACACTCACTGTAGGATGCCTTATTCAGGACGGACAATGAGTATAGCGGCCTGGACGGACTGGTCAGCCAATGCAGACGAACTTTATGGCTAGCCTCTTTGCCTGAGGTTAACCAAGTTTGTGGCAGGCCTTATAGCAGGTTTGGCAAACCTCAAATGGCCTTCCAAATTCACTCTCTAAACTGAATTAACAGGCGTGGAATTAAAAACAATGATCTATGCATGAGACACTTACACTCGTCTTCTCTCTTTGGCCGGCGCATCAAGAATGACACAGACGACTGCAGAGTCTCGATATATATACCCTGTCAAAGTCACGTGATGTTAACAATGACTAATTGAAAACTCTGCATGGTCATACCTTAAAATTCCGGAATTGTCACAACATCACAATGAGGTTTCAGAGAATTTAGTAAAAATATGATAATGTAGTGCAGGATGAAATTCAAACATTGAAAAGCGCGCTTCATGAAATAGACCTACCTGACAAGTCTGTTTGATTAATACACCAAAACCAATACACAAAACATTCCTTGATTGATTTTTAATGATAACATAGCGTCCGGCGTCTGTATATCCATCCATTTGAATTTCTGCCTACTTTTCACAAATTTGATGTCTTCTCAAGAAAAACCACTGTATCAAATTAAATCAAACTTGAAACACATAATTTTTGATAAACAGATTTTAAGTGCTTTCATTACGTTAATGTAATTTATTTAAAAGAATCTTCTCAAGAATCTCAAGGCCAACCAAGTTAAAACTTAAGCAGAAAGGAATACTTAGCGAAAATCTGAATTTAAAAATATTCTCAAAAGCAGGAAAGCAATGATTTGTTGTTTTTGTATTGAAATTTCCCCATATAGAAGTTAATTCACGACACGTTCTTTCAAATTATTACCTCTGTAGGTCAAAACAATTAAAAAGTCAGATAAAATTTTTTAACCCAATTATTGTGTCATATCTATGTCTAAGCAATCTTAGGCAGTGTTGATTCAATTTTTATTTTGGTTTATTAGTGACCCTTTGGGATATCAATTTGTAGGTACAGATTCATCAATTTTACATTGTTTTATTTCAGTTTGTAAGTTTAAAGTAATACGATGAGAAGTAAACGTTTTTAATATTTTCTCGATGAACATGTGAAAGTGATTACTCAGTACTCGTCCTCTTATTGAGCACTTAAATATGCATCGATTAGCTTGATTAAAAAAAATGAATTATTTAAATATAACCCCAATATATTATTTTTTCTATAAATTACAAGATTTTAGTAAAATTTGTAACTTTGTTTTTGTTGTTTTCAAATCCCTTACCCTTCCTCAAGTATTAAAACATCGTGTGTTAAGAAATAAAATAAAAGATGAGTCGAAAATTATTTCATAGTGTAAGAATTATTTAATTTTTAGAAATTTTGTTTTGATGTTTTGTAAATTCACTGCGACTTATAGAATATGTTGTTTGATAAAATATTCATTTTTAAAACGAGAAATGCAAATTGCATGATATAACGTGAGAAACAAAACATTTGTTTCTAAAGTTTGTCAATTCCTTTGTTCATTTAGGAGTTTTTGTATGTAATTGTGCATTAAAATACAGAAATGGCCCATATCTTGAAATTACCCCCTTTTCACTACAATGAAGGCTAAGTAACAAACTTCCACTCTAATTTTTCTTAGCATAAAGCAAAGAAATAAATATATTTCCAATAATTAAATTATTTATCATTCCGTTTTCGTAATTTCCAACTAGATTGGACCTCTTTTTTCTCTGCCTCCAGATTGGGATTAGACCAATTCTGATCGGCACAAGAACACTGGATGATTTGAAAAAAGAATGGAGAGCAACAATTGATTTTCAGAAAGAAATGGAAAGCCTGGCAGGGTAATATTTATGTAGCCAACTCAAATTTTGACATGCATGTACATTATTACGACGTTATCAACATATCAGAAAGTATGAGCTACGGTTGCATTTGGTTTATGGTTCATAAAAGGAACACTGTTCACGGTAGGCTTATGGTAGAGCGTTTGCTTTGTGATCGGAAGGCCCGGGTAGATTATCTTTCCTGGTGCTGCGTCAGACCTAAGACGTAAAAATAGGTAGTGACTGTTCCTTCGCCAAGCGCTCGGCATCAGAAGTGAAAGTCACAGGTCTTTCGGATATGATCTTAAAAACGTCCCAGCAGGCATTTCAACGTTGATTCAACGTTGAATCAACGTTGCACTTCAACGTTGAATCAACGTTGAATTTTGGTTGCATATGAAAGTTGAGGCGACGTTGAGACATAACGTTGTTTCAACGTCATTTTTCAACGATGAATAAACGTTAAAAATGGGTTGAATTTTTGGTTGATATATGGTTGATTTTTGGTTGCAAATGGAAGTTGAGGCAACGTTGAAGCTTCAACGTTGTTTCAACGTCAAATATCAACATTGAACAAAAGTGAACATTGGTTGAAATGAGGTTGAGATTTGGTTGAAATTTTTCGGTTGCAAACGTTGATATTTGGTTGAAATCATGTTGAATTCGTATTACATTTTGCTTTATAAACAAATACATTTCAAATTCTAATAAATTTTTTTATTCAAGTTGCGTAATATTATATAAGTTGTATCCAGTATTATGATTGTGAGAGAATTTATTTTAGTCTGTATTTTTAAGACAAACACAAATTCCCATTCAATCACTGAATCTCAAAAATCACTGCTTGACAAAATTTATATTCCTAGTGAAAAGTGGGTCACAGTAATCACATCCAGGTCCTTCAAAGTAGGCGTCTGCCTTACACTACTAAGTTCCACAAAGTGGCGGATCCATTGATTTTAATCCCGCATATAGTTAAGTCCCACGAATGAAGAAATGAACAGGAGAATCCACCCTCTAAAGCAAAGGCCTATTGATAAAAGAAATAAAGATGTTAAAGCCATTTGTTCGATAAAATGTACGTAACACGTTATTTCAAACGATAAAAATAAATATACATGAATGATTTAAAAAATTAGACAAAGGAATATATTCCGGTACTTGAATTTTATTAACATGATTTAAAGAATTATAGTTGACTTCATGTTAAAATTCATATGAGTATGCTTATAAATAATTATTACTAAAGAAAAATGTTATAGACATATAGTGTACTTACAAAATGTTGCATTCCTTTGTATAATTTTCACGGGCGAAAAATCTTATGCAATCAAGGCTGACTATACAATCTATTTCCTGCACCACTGGTTGATTGAATCTTACAATTAGTTAAATTGTATAATATATAAGTATATTAGCTTATATTTCATAAACAAATGAATATCAACAAAACACATAATACAGGAATTAAGGATGTGCGTAAGGATGTGCATTTCACGCAGATTTCAAATATATTTATAAAACAAGAATTATATGATGTACAGATACTAAAAAAAAATAATTTCTTAAATTCATGAAAAGGAAATAATACTTACTGAGCAGAAGTTGATATTCCAGCCTTAATCCTTCTGTATATAGCTTGAAAACACATTAAATATGAACAGCAAGGAGACGCGCACTTCTTGTCCATCAGTTGAATTCAAATTTTGACCTAGATAAGCTGCAAACAGCTATACTCTGCCCAGCAAGAAAATTGCATAACAAGGTGATTCTGACACTGAAACTGACCAACTTAGCGAGAGGCACTCCTTATCTGATATCTCGAAGGTTTTTGAGGCGTGGATCTTAAGTAATGCAACTTGACCGGGGTTAATTGTCGGTGTGAAAATTCTTATATGTTTATTTGATTTTTTTTATATTTTGCGAAAAGAAAGATTATAGAATTGATACACACAACAAAAGCACAATCTAATAAAATATGACCTCTTAGATTCGCTCTATATACGTATAATCTGTGCAAGAGTATATGGCACGGATCCATATGAGTCTAATTTTAAGAACATTAATTCGGAATAATTATTTTGATTCATTCTATAGTAACATGGAATTACAGTGAGATGTTGGATAAAGATGTTATTATTTATTAAAAGCTTATATTTAACATATTTTATTAATATGTCAAAAAAAATAGCATTCACAATTTATTTAAAAAATTAATCTTTTTTGAAACATAATTATAATGAAGTGTTAAATGTACAAATGTAGATGCCATGCTTCATATAAACTCATATTTAAAATTCTATAATGGCACTAGCTATTGGCACAACTCTTTTGAGTAAATCCATTTATAATGCATGCGTTTAATTCATTTATTAAGTATAATTATTATTGAAAGGGAAAGCTGTTTCCTATATGTTCATTATAGCGAAAGTTATCGCCCTTGTTATTTTAATTACTTATTATGTGCGTATAAAATAAATACTTAATTAGTGTTGAATTCCAAGTAAATTGATCAATTGTAATCATTATATGTTACTTTAGTTGGGTTACTAAAGATTTGTTGATCGGAAGCTTGATAAGTGTTTTAATTAGTTTTTAAATAAATAATCACTATGTAATATAGATGATGTTAAGATATATAGGGTTTTTACTGGCGATGATTACGAGATCGGTTCTAGGGGTTATCTCGACAAACCTGTGAAGGTACGTATAGGTGTGCGGACTTCCCTGCTTATATTGTACAGTGATAAGTTTGCGGTCATCCCTGCTTATTGCTTGACAGAGTGTGTGGTCATCCCTGCTCTGTAATTGGCATCTCCTAGCAGCAAGTGTGCGGACATCCCTGCTTGTTGCTGCGCAAAATCAGGTGTGTGGATATCCCTGCCTGCATCTTGTGGTAGAGCATTGGTGTGCGGACATTCCTGCCAGTGTCTCTAGACTAGAACCGTATTAGTGTCAAGTGTGTGGTCATCCCTGCTTGTCACTGTGCAAGGGCAAGTGTGCGGTCATCCCTGCTTGTCTCTTGTGGAAGTGCGCTGGTGTGTGGACTTCAGTGCCAGTGTCACTTGTTCGCTACCAGTAAAGACCTTACATAACGCAGAACCAAGTGATTAAGACTGCGCATTGTACATATTTGCAGCATCTCAAGGCTATCCGTTTTTATCACGGGTACGAGCCTGCGGGGGTTCACAGGCAGTGACCTCCCTTGCACGTTACATTATATTTATAATATTTTCTAACAATGCATACAGCTGTGTGTATATTGCGAAAAATCGCATGGATTAGAAGTTAAGACACCTTTATTTTTTGAACTTAAAAACTAAAGTGCTCAATACTCGTTATATACCCGTTGTTTCAACGTTAAATTTTCCTAACTTTCATAAAGTTGAAAATATGTTGCATCTTCCACGTTGTTTCAACGTTGAAATCAAAAGACAGTCAACGTTGCATTTTTAAACCTTGTTTTAACTCTACAATATCATGCAGAAAATACTCAACGTTGAGAACATGATGAATCATCAACGTTGTTTCAACGTTGAATATCGACGAGCATTCAACGTTGAAAATATGTTGCAACTTCAACGTTGTTTCTACGTTGAAATATCGACGAACATTAAACGTTGAGAATATGTGACAGCTTTAACGTTTTTTCAACGTTGAAATAGCGACGAACATTCAGCGTTGAAAATATGTTGCAGCCTCAACGTTGTTTCAACGTTGAAATATCGACGAACATTCAACGTTGAAAATATGTTGCAACTTCAACCTTGTTTTAACGTTGAAAAAAGGTTGAGGATTCAACGTTGAAACCTCAACGTTATAACAACGTTGAAATATAGTTGATCAACGTTGCAACCTATATTCCACATCCTTTCAACGTTGAAACAACGTTGCGTGCCTGCTGGGACGTAGGTCCTGTGTCACGGTAGGCGTTGGCATGATAAAGAACCCTCACGGCTCAATTGCCCTGAGTGCAGAACATAGGTCTAAATTTGAATCCCTTCACCGGCAAACGGTGATGTCTCCATATGAGTGAAAAATTGTCGAGAGGGACGTTAATCAATATACAATCAATCAATCATAAAAGGAACTGAACTCGCTTGCACGTATATGCATTTGTCTCTTCACTTCTTTAAAAAAGATTATCAACTAGTGAACAGTAAATAAATAATGAAAGATATTTCCTTTTAGAAACAGAAGTTGCAAAAAAAATATCACCTACGAGATACCTTTCAAATAATTCGAAAGATAATTTCTCTGCTTCGCAAGATAGATAAATACAGTGAAACAATGAAAATTAAATTTTTTTGCAGTATTTTATTTTTGTTTCTCTGGTCTATTTCTCTATTCTGCCATGACCAAAGCCTTGCTTTTTACAAACATATAAGCTATTTGGCACCTTAATTTTTCATTGATTACCTTTAGAAGGTTCCCTTATAATATGCTCTTGTTTCCGGAAACATCCAATTTTTTGGCCTGTACTTCTGATGAAAAATTTATATGTATTAATATGATTTAATTATCTATAATTGCGTTTGTGATCTCGCAAATAAAAATTGTGATTGTGTTGAAAGGAAACGGGAAGTGACAATTGACTCTCTAAACCCATATACTTTTATATATAATATTTTTTATAAGCTTCATTGTCTTAATCTCTAACCGTTTTTGAGAAATGATTCGGAAGAAGAAATCGGGTATACGAGGGTCATTCAAAACGTTCCTAGACTTTTGTCATAACTTTTTTATTTAGCGTCATATTACAGCCAAATTTGGAACACATATTTTTGGGACATGTTCAAATATTTTTTTTAGAAAATAAAAAGAAAATATCTTGATGTTTATAAAAATAGGAATAGGAAAGACAGCAAAAAATAGAGTCACAGAGCAGGGTTAAAATTGAGCTATGTACTAATGATATACTTTATAATGTTTATAGCCATACCTCTAATAAATGCCCCTTAAACGAAATAAAATTTGTATGTTGAAATTGTGTATCGTTTTATTACTTCTTATACTTAAGGCATTGAAATACATCGCTTTGTTTTAAAGATATCGATGCCTAAAGACAAATAGACTCGATTTAAAAAAACAAAAAATCATGACGTCGAAGGACATCACGGAGCAGCGAGTAGCAATAAAATTTTGTTTTGCATTCGGTAAACCTCTACAGCAAATTCTGAAAATGTTGTAAAAACCAGTAAATATATGAAAAATGAGCTTTGCACTTATATATAATAGAAAAGACAATATTTGAGTGGTAGAGACTTTGAATCTGATGAAGGACGATCTGCGAAGAAACAAAATTAATATTAGTTCATAATCTCGTCAAAAGATCAAGTAACGTCATGAAACGTAATATGTGGAACTTGTGAAAGGATAGTTACCCTCTAAAGATTTTGAAAACAACAATCTAACTTGAGGTACTTGAATAATTCCTTTCAAACTAGGTACCTTGTCAAGTGTTATGGATATGTTTTAATGAATTGGAAAGTTGCAGCAAAGACGCTATCAGATGAAAAGGCAAAGTAAACTTTGGGAAACTTTCTAGACGTTGTTTTTGACGTTACAATGCTTTAACCGTGCTCCGTGTAGATAAAACATGTAGCTTTTAAAACGGGCTAACAGGAATCCCATTTAATGGAATGAAACTTCACATATCGATACAATGAATGTTTTTACTTCTGAAAATGTGTCGAACATTAGTATTGTAAAAATAATATGATGGGGAGAAACATTGTCTACGTATTTTTTGAATTACCCTCGTATATGACGACCAAAAGTGGTTTTTTTTCTGTGTATCATCCCTTAAAATTTAAGAACATTCGACCAGTAATCTCGAGAAATCTTGTCGACTAGACAATGGAAAAAAAGAATAAAAATAGCAAGTTATAAGAAGAAGAACAATAACAATTGAATCTTACGTCTGCAAGGGGACACTTTAAAAACTTACAGAGGGATCACTGAAACGTATTTCATCTGAAATGAGATTTTATAATTGCGTGAAACAAAACCTTAATAAAAATCAGACTTAGAGCAGTAGGGTTCCGAACATTTTTGTGTAACATAAATCCATCTGTTTTCAAAGGTGTACGAATATGATTCAATAAAATTTAATTTTTATATGACAGAAATGTGTTCTAATTTGAAGAAATTTACGTGTGCCGTTAAAAATAATTTTCATATTTACTTTAAATTGAGCCTTTAATCATTGAAAGTAACGAATAAATTGATACATTCATGAAAAAATCTTTTAAATGTTTATTTCAGGGCTTTTAATCAACATGCTTTGAGTATAATAAACTACATCCAAGAAAAAGATGAACGCAATAGACACATAGCCTCGGAATGGAGACACAAAACTTCAGCCAGCAGCATCGAGTATCTGACATCTTTCAAAGAAATGCAAAGCAATTTGAAGCATTTCCTCTTTAATGAAGATGAGAAGTCAAACAAGGCTGGAAAGCTACTTCTAAATCATGGTTATCTAGAAGCTGCGTACAAAACAGGGAATGAATGCTTCCTGGAAAATGCTAAGCTTAAAACTATGCTCATAGA
The DNA here is from genome assembly GCA_003671525.1 of Saccostrea glomerata. NCBI lineage: Eukaryota > Metazoa > Mollusca > Bivalvia > Ostreida > Ostreidae > Saccostrea > Saccostrea glomerata. The sequence continues at coordinate 800,416 of PRKT01000162.1, read as the reverse complement.
GATGTGGTATGGAGAAGGATACAAGGAAAAGAAATGCACTGAAAAAATCTTACCAATTGTATGTATTTTTGGGAGTTGAACTATGTTCAATCTCCCATGGTCATCACACATTTAACATGCGCAGTAATTTGTGTTGATTATATAGAGCCGAAAGCGAGGCTACTGTGTCGCCCAATTTACTCCGATAGATATTCAACAGAAAACATGCATAAACATCCGCCACAAATAGTTCATGTCATTTTCTCCTGAATTTATCTAATATTTTTCATAATTTGAAATGGAAGTTAATGTAATGATAAAGTAAATTATAAAGAACCTCAAAGTTTTTCGTTATGGAACTCATTTTTAGTGTAGCGTCATACACTGAAAGAGATACGAACGATAACTCTACATAATGACGGCAAGCGGTAAATCTAGTCTTCCTGACGGTCCAGAATTTATAGCAATTTCTTTTTTACAGGTGCACGAAATGTATTCAAACTTTTCATGAACATTTTCTTGGTTGAAAAGAATTCATTAATGCATAACAAACTTTAGGTAAAAATGCCCATTCATTACTAAATCAGCAGTATCACCTGCCAAGAACGGTAAATCTAGTACTGTGTTTTAAATGTTAAAGCCAAAAACGGACACCGATGTTTTGGTAAAATCGCGATTAAAAAACAAAAAAAATGAAGTATATATATTTTTTTAATAAAAGGAAAACCTCATTTACATACCAGATAATGTGTACGCACACAAACTCTCACATATACCACTGTTTTTTTTTTTATGTTTGGTCAATAAATTTTCATTAGATTTAACTTGGTATTGCTTTTTTCTTCTCAATGTTAAGAAATATTTAAGTTCTGACGTTATCCATGTATAATGTTCGTGTAATTGAAATACATTTATATTCACGGAGAAGTTTTATATAACAAATCTGTTAGCTCTTAAAAGGATGCTGTGTTAAAATCCACATTTTATCAACATTGATATTATTCCTGCGAAACTGAAATTTTCATAACACATGGGTAAAGGTGCCAAGGAAAAATATATTACAAATTTAAAGACTGTGAGCAGTGAATTATATAAATGATCAACCGCCTCTAATATGAATATAGTGGCAGTGTGCATGTTTTGCAGTGGGAAACCCAAAATATGTGTAGGATGAAAAAGTAATAGAAGGTGCACAACGGCAATATGTAAATAAAGATTATATGAAAATTTGTTCAGTGGTGTAAGAGGAGTTGCGGATAAGAGATGGGTATATCTACAGCGTAACAAACACGTTAAAGATGGACAGAAATCCCGATTAATAAATACCCTCCCACTTTCCAAGCAGGGGGTATAAAAAAGGACTAATGTAGGCAGGCAAGCAGTATTGCCCTTGCATTTTTTTGCTATTCAATGTCTCTGAATGTCTTTCTCAAGATTGTTGCAACTCAAAAAATCTGAAACAGTTGTCTGTATTTGAAATAATAATATTGTTCACTCACTTAACCTCCTGATCAAAGATTTTATTAATGTTACACCATGTTCAACTCCCATAAGTGCTTTCAGTACTTTGATTATACCAAGTAATGTGTTCATTTAAGGTTCAACTTCGATCTCCTTTTTTAAATTTCTTTACTTATACCTAAAAGTTTTTTTCAAAAAATAAAATATGACTGAAATGTGATATGTATATCAAACGAAATTTTAAAGTACCACAGGTGTCTAATTCTTGTATGTATGTGTCTTAAGGATTTTTCATCGAATGAAACTTATAACACTATAATGTAAATATGATCTGTAAATGGTTTTTCCTTAACTAGAATTTAAATATCCAATGAATGGTTCTTTTAAAAACTAATAAAAAATCTTCATTAATTAAAATTTTTGATGCATAGCAGCTAGGATTATCTATCATTTAATATTTTACTGAGAGTGCAACTTAAGCAAAGTACTAAAATTAGTGGTCTTTTCGCAGCCGAACTTAAGGATATTGTACTAAATTAGTCGAAAAAGACTCTTCTCTACTGACTCATTTGCTTAATTCATAAATAGGATAGGTCATTTCGACAATATAATTTAAGATAAAAACTAATTGATATGGAGTAAATAAAATGTAAATAAAATCAAAATTTTTTCAAAACTGTTTCGAAAAGATGATGATTTATTTCCCTATCCAAATCAACGCACATACGGCCTCATAATCAATCAAATATGCGTACACAAATTCTGAAAATAATCAAACAAATAATGTTATGACCAAACAGCGCACGACCAAGAAAGCAAGATTTTTTTTTTTTAAGTATTAGATCAAGTTTTATTTGGAAATAAAAGTATTATATTCATAAGGCTTGAATAAGAAATAAATCAGTTTTCATTTCCTGATTTGGAAACTTTCAAGGAATTTGCCAAAGTTTCCGTTGTTTCCCAAAATTATACAAAAATGTTTCGAAAGAGAGAGAGAGAGAGAGAGAGAGAGAGAGAGAGAGAGAGAGAGAGAGAGAAGATAAGTTATAAGTTGATTGAGTAATCATGGCACCTTAGGATACTGCAAATGATAATAGAATATAAAAAAAAGTTTTTGATTCTAAATGATATTTTGTTAATAATATATATTAAAACTTAAAAAAAAAATGCTGTCATCAATTTCAAGTTTGTTATACATTGTATATAGATTGATACATTACGGTTACTGTAGCGAGGCCACCACATGAAACAACCTTTGATAAACCCTGCATTATTTGACGTAGGCATGTTCGATAAAATAAGTTAATACATGTATGTCCTTTTTTCTCTAGTTCCTGAGGATCTTCCTGTGCATTATTCATATCTTTGTCATGCCGGTAATGGTTTTCTCATTAGGACTGCCATCATGGTAATCTTTTTTAATAGCTATAATTCATAAGTTACAAAAAATCCTGTCAAAAAATTACAACACGGAAGAAAAAAATAACAATCCTTGCAAAATCTTTGAAATAACTTCAAAATTGTATTTTTACAGGTTATATCACAAGTATCATGTGAAACCAGTGGAATCTTTAAGATTCCCATACAGGAAACTTACGGAATCAAGGGAAACCTCGCGATTCCACTGGATTCCAAGCCTCGGGCGGGATACCTAATGGAATCGGAGCGTAGGGTGTTTCCGTTGCACGGAATCAAGTGGGAATAACCCAGTATCCCGCACGGAAACCACAAGGAAACATTATGTAATCTTGAGGTTTCCATATGGTTTCCATAAGGTTTCCCACAATGGGAAACTGGTTTTTTCACCCAGTGAAAAGTATATCCATATCAAGGATTTTAAAGCACTATGATAAAAGTTTGATATTTTCGAAGTCCAAATACCGTCTGTCCGATGCATGGTAAAAAAAACGATCCATGGTAAATTCTAAGCGATTTTTTAAAACTCGAGTTTTGATAATATTTACTCAATAAAAATTATATGATTGTGTCCTAAATTTATATTTTGATCACACATTAAATGTTAAGCTCCATTTTGATAACTTTCCGTAAGTAGCGATATCGCTAGAATTTGTTGAAAAACAAGGGTGTCCGATGCATGGTGAATTCACCCTACAAATATTTTATCAATAAAGAAGAGAAATAAACAAATTATATTTTTCGAAAATAGTTTCTGGTAATTTGCCCCTTCACTCAACTATAATTCTTTAAAACTGTATGTTCATTATACCTAATGCTTGGAATTATTCAAAATAAAAGAAAAAAGATTATGACGTATATGTAGCACAACATGACATCATAAAGGGCTGAACTAACATGAATGTGAAAGGTGGTGAAAGATTGGAAAAAGACAAAATATTATCATTTTATACAACAGTGAGCATAATAATAACAATAGTGCTGTGTTTGCTACCTAAATAGTAGTCCGGGTTTGACACATCGTGCACTTTCCTATTGAGGTTTTGATCATTATAAAATTAAACAATATATGGAAGCCTGTTCTAAATTGCTATATTTTGCTTTATTAAGGCAAAGAAAGAATATGAAGATTTGAAATACCTGTATCTCCATGATCTAAATCCTGTGGTTTCATAATCTCATCAATAAAATATTGTACATGGATGTACCAGATTTCATATTGTCTTCTCATAACAATTTCTTCAGTGTTTGATAACTTTTCAATATTTCCATCGATGTCTACTTCAATAAAACTGGTCAACAGTTTAATCAGTGAATTTTCTCGGTTCAAATAATCAATTTCATTTTCAGTTGCCAATATTTGATCTGAAGTCAAGCAACATTCTGTAGCATTATCAATGAAATTCCTCAGAAACTCCTTGTCCCTTTTGAGAAAACTGAAACTGAGACTGAGCTTCTCAGAAATCTTAATTATTTCTTGATCTTCATATCGTTTTAAAAAAGAAATTCCTTCTTTTACGGATGATTCGAGATGCGTTTCTGCATGCACTATATCTGCATGCACTATATAAAGTCATCATTTCGTAAATTCTATGGTCGATACAATGACCTTGTCAGCAAATACAATTTATCATTGAATGAAATGCTGACTGACGTTTTTCATACCAATTGTTAGTCCATTATTTATACACTGAATTGACCACGGATTTTTTCAGTTATTTCCTGATTATGACAACGAGCACACGGCGGGTGTGACCGGTCGGCAGGGGATGCTCACTCCTCCATGGCACCTGATCCCACCTCTGATGTTTCGGAGGTCCGTGTTTGCTCTGCTCTTATTTTGTATATTTGTTTAATGGACGTTGAGATTGAATACTGTTCGTTATTTCCATATCCTTATTGTTAAGAAGAATACCATAGCTTTTTCCATTATACATAAAGAGGTCTTTTGTTTTGTTTTCAGTGGATTCTACTGTATATTTGTTCCAAATGTTCCCTTTTTAATGCTAGCTGCTAAATTTTTCCTGCTTTTTCTATCCTAGGTCATCAAAACTGTACGCATTATACAAAGGTTTGACAACATATTCCTAGCTTTTTCTATTTTTTCTTTTGTTTTTAGACATATTTCCTGCACATGTCTTTTCCGAATTAAGTATACATCGCGAATAGTTTTGAAAGTATGATTCATATGAAGCTGAGATATGCAAATGAGTCAGACAGGTTTGCAGCATGTTTTATCCGTACAGTAAAACATACGCTGATTTTTTACAACGCAAACTTGAGAAGAAATATTGTTTTCTGCCGAGTCATCCAATGGCTCCAAAGAATCGCTACAACCTTCAATATGGTGGGTTTGACAGGCACTTTTCTTTCTTTCAATGGAGCATAAACTGCAAATTCGAATGTTACAGTCTATACAGATTAGACTTTTGCTATCATATTTCTGGCAGTCTGTGCACAACAACTTTGAGGCAAAATTGGTAACTAAATCTCTTATCTCACGACGCATATTGTCCTTTGGAAAAATCCGAATTCCCTTATTTAAGATATTATGCATTTGGTTGCAAAGAGGGCAAATTATTTTCTTGCTGTTCAGATTACAAAAATGATGTACAACTTCATAGACACATGATGCAGGTCTGTTTTTCAGGCAAAGGGAGGCCACATTAAGTATTGCAAGTTGTTGAATAATTGTAAGTCTTGAATTAAACAAATTATGCAATTTTGCAATTCCTGCATATGGAAATTTAATATGAATAGGAGTATCCATAATTTTTAATCTTGATCTCATTTCCAAGTGAACATTTACAATTAGTTTCTAATCAAATGTGCAATAATTTTACAAAGGAAATTGTGTAATTTATTTTGATTAAATGTACTTTTTCGATATCGAAATTATAAATGAAGGTTTTCCTAACCCTGAACTTTTTTGTTGAGTATATATAGTGGAGTTCTGGTAGTGCTGTGTCTATATAACTACGGACATGTTGGTTCTATTAAGTTTAGAACATCCCCTTAATGTATACATTTTTAAGTCCTTTGAGGTCCCAATTTTGTTTAGAAAATGGAGACATTATTTAGAATCCTGTGAAGAACAAGAAATTTTAAATTCATGGAGAGAGATTGGTGTTATTGTCAAGAGAACAAACTTAAATTGCTTTAAAGTTCTAAAATTTGAGTTTGAACAGTTCTTCTCATTGATTTTTTTTAAATTCATAATATAAATGCCTAAGCAATTGTTTTTCTTTCTGTGAAACCCGGACATATGATTTTGAGTTAACAATTTTTTTTACAATAATGATTATCAAAATGTTTTCGATTTAGATATTCGTTATACGTTGTCGTAAAAGTAAGCGGAAGACCAGACGTAAAATATATTGTGAGTACATAAAAAACATTTGGAACTGGCTTGACTGGTTCATAGTAATCTTCTGCTTTGTGGGGTCTGCTGCCAAATATTTCGCTGATAGCGAATCCGTTCAAGAATTTGCAAAGATCATGCTCCTTGTGTCATTTATTCTGCTAAACATGCGAATCCTGAATATGTGTTGGACTAATGAGTTCCTAGGCACTCAACTCGTCATCATTCAAAAAATGGTACGTATTTTCTCCTCTAATAAATGTTTTAATTAAAAAAGAATTTAACCTTTAAAATTGGTTAATAACATAAGTTGAATAAGTTGTGCTCAATGGAGACTTTTATGTCAGTGCTAAGTTTTGGCTTGAGTTTTTTCTTATTCATTTTTTCAAAATTATTACATTGTAAGTTATTTTTTTATTTGAAGGAAAGAACAAAAGATATCCCCTATAGAGCATAATAAGATTTAACAGCTATAAAATGTTTGACTCCTGTGTATATGTACTAGTCTACAGTTAAGACATTTTTCTGTTATATTTATAGAAAATTAAAAAAAAAAGAACACACGTTTTTAATTGCAAGAACAAAATAGAAGTGCATATTTTTTTCTCTGTTAGGCTAGAATAACAATTGCTTTTATGGCGATAATGCTTGTTATAATGATGTGTTACAACGTGGTGGACTATGCACTGCTGTACCCAAACACAGAATTCACATGGACAGAAATTGAAAATATTGCAAAAAATGGCTACTGGGCATTGTATGGAAATTTTCCAGAAGATGATTGTAAGCTTTAATTAATTTTAAAAAGATTAAAATATTTATTAAGAATTAAATACGCTTATAGTCATTCTCTCGTTTATAAAGGCAATTTATTTGTTTTATTTTCAATTCCAAAGATTCTAATTGCACAAATAACGCAACGGAGGACGAACAAAATCTGAAACCAAGACGTCCGACCTCATTGGGAAAAGCCCTGTCTCCATATCTTAGAGCTATATATGGCTTTGTGGCCATTGTTATGCTGTTGAACTTGTTGATAGCTATTTACACGTATGTTAACAATATTAATAAACCAAAATCTTAATTGTTTGAGATGGAACAATTCTTCGGTAAGCTGAGAACTACTTGATGTTACTATTTTCTAAACGTGTTCTACATTTTAGGAAAGCGTATGAGAGAGTGGACAGTAAATCCAGATTATATTGGTCTCAGCAACAGTCAGAATTTCTTGAAGAATACACAATCAGAACAATTTTTCCTGTACACATGAAGGGTCTTTGCTTACTTGTGTTTGTTATTTATTCCTTGGTATTCTTTATCGTTGGAAAAATGAAGAAAACTGGCCATGAGAATCGATTAATGAGAGGTAGCGTATATTTTCATATTGAATTTAATCATTGCATTAATAAACCGATAGAATTATATTATTTTTGTTCAGTTTGAATAACATTAATAAAATAACTATTTTTAATGGTTTTGAAATATATATAGAGAATGAATAAATATCTTAATTTTTGATATGGATTTAATTTCACGGTTTGAATGGAAAGTTGTTTTTATTCAATTTTCACGAGTGCGAAGCAGGATTGGAAAATATGAAATAATAATCTAAAGAGTGACCTCTATTCCATATTTAACCAAAATATTTTGGTGGCCCACGGTGGCGCAGTGGTAAGAGCGTCTGCTCTAGAGTTTTGAAGTAAGGAGTTGATCCTTACGTCGCAGATTCGAATCTCATGGTGAGACTTTGAGACTGGACCTTCGGATGAGACCGTGTGAGCAGAGGTCCCATGTTCAAAGGGTGTTGGCAAGAAATAGATCCCTCATTGCTCAATGGCCCTGAGTGCCTTATATAGGACAAATCGTGTAGCTCCACACCGGCAAGTGGTGGCATCTTCATATGTCTTGAGTGAAAAAATCTTAAGAGGGACATTAAACAACATACAATCAATCAATCACAATATTTTAAGTTTTCTGATTTAAAAAAATCCTTATACCTATTTCCATACCTAACAATGTGATATAGGTTATGCTCTGATGTCAATCAAAGTAGAGCGGTTGTGACGTCATTGATAAGTGATTGTGAGATTTGAAAGCCTGTGGACATGCATATATATGGAGACAATTTGATACTTTTAATCCTTGTCCGAGTGTTCATTAAGTCTATCTTCTTATAAGAGCAAGAGCCATCTTATGCATAAAATGGCCCTGTCCTTATATCAATTAATTAACTATCACCCTCTTTCCATTTTCATATGTCAAAATTAAGTAGACACTTGGTTCTTTCATGTTTTATAATGAAATTTCGTTTTGAGAATCTAAATATTTGAAAACAGGCTTTGAGAAATTACAGTGTTCTTGAAATTTGCCGAAAATATGCTTATTTGACTACCTTCAGCAAAGAATTAAAATATGAGCACAACCCACGATCCAAAAAATAAAATATGTTTTTTGATCTTAAGAAATAGGCCGTCATTAATTATGTATTGGCATATTTTGGATCAGAGGTTGTGCTCTATACGAAATATTGAAAAAATGCTTCAACTTTAGGTCATTTTCAAAGGAATTTACAGGATATGAGGAAAATGACGCATTTTATGACGTCATAATGCATTAACTAGATGTGAAATAACGTCACAATTGATAGATACGTGGTCACCAACAATCCAAGTGATAAATAGTGTATTTGCCACCTAAACTGAGCAGTTTTGAATTTTCAGAAATTCTCAGGGCCAAATAAGGCCCAAAGTGGCTCTACCTCTTTTTGGTGTTAAACAACCCTATTCGTGAAAAAATTCCAGGTTTTGCTCACTTCTGATATTCTTTCCTACTGTGACATAATGTATTCTGATACAATTCAACACTGAGATAAATTACAACAGAAAGAAAAAACATATATTTCACTTTTGAAAATATTTGAATAAATGTGTTTCTTTGAGCACGTAACTATGAGTAAAATAACACGATACAATTCCATTACAGTTCTCTTCTTCGATGCAACTTTTGATGATCTCCGGACGGAATCAACTGAAGAGGAAATAGATGGAATGTTAGAAGTGCAAAGGTAGCGTAAACATTATTAAATCGCAAATTCACATGTTTAGCTGAATTCCTAGCATACACACCCTCTCCATCACACACACACAATAACAAACCTTCACACACACACACACACCCTCACACACACACAAAATCAAACAGAATTCATTCCGGTGAAAGATGAGTATTACACACCGTTGCAAGTAAATAAGTTGTCTACAATCACGTAAAACATATTTTACCGAAAAGAAGCCTAGCTTTTCGGATATGGGTTAAATAATATCAACCTAAAATCTATACACGAAAAACTATTTAGAAATGAATTTTACACTTTACCGCTAAAATCCATTTCTCTAATTATTGTGTTTGTTTATATATATATTTAATCTGTTTTCGTAACTCTTTAATTTTAGGGACACAAATATTTTGGAATCTGAGGCTGAGGATATTACTGTGAAGGTAAGTACAGGTCAATACAAAAACAATAAGTACCAAATCGATTACCGAATAAGATTTCCTGATGATAAAAATTAACTCTCAGTTATATCTAATTTTTATGGAATATAATACACATATTTTTTTTTTAAATAATGTAATGAAATACGGGGACAATACCTGCAATCATTAGAAAATATTAAAAGAATTTAAAAACCAACAACAACACATATATTTTGTATGCAGTTAATCTTCCATTTATAAAATCTCATGTTCAATATTAGCAAGAAAGAGTGAGTGAACAAGAAAACACTGATGTAAAGGTAAGTATTGAGCAATACTATCTTGTTTAAAAATAAAGGGAAAATGCTACCATTATATCGTTCGATATTTAATATTCGATATTTTTTTATTATGAACAATAAATTTATTTTTCTTCAGATTGTATTCATTTATTATTATCATTCACGCATAATGATTATTATAAGAATAATACATTTCTTTAATAAAAAAAGTCTTTAAATCTAAAATAATTACCCAAAAAGAAAAAAAAGATGTATTGATGACATTTTGATCTCAGCAAAAAATGAATGTATTGTTTTAACTTACAGACTTCGATAAAAGATCTGAATGAAAAGGTAGGACATATTTGATTCTTAAATCATTTTTATTCTGACGATTTATCTATGTTATCATTTAGTCATTGTATATTTCTACATGTTGAGTTCTCAGCATTAATTAAGCATTTATTTAAGGAAATCGCTGAAAATTATATATATTTTTTATTTATTATTTATATATATATTTTATCAATAACAAAGTGTTATTTGTATCTCATACCTAAGAAGATACTATCCCTGAAATAGACCTATACTTTATCCACGTACTTTACAAATACATGTAGTGGTTTCGGTTTTGGCAAAAATCCTCGCATCAAGATTCAAAAACTGCAATGGATCTACAAGTAGCTTAGCACCGTTTGCAATGCCATCGTACAAACAAATGTTCCAGATAAAAATCATGATCGCTCGGTCATCACAATTTTCTTTAAAACTTCGTTTAAGGTAGGACAAAACACCCGTGGATTCTATTTCTTAAAAAGTAATGGAGGAAAAAAGAATGAGATTACTCCATTGACAACAATGAATGATCTCTGAAAGAAAAATAATTTTTATTTTAATTATATTTTGTGAAAAAATCAAAGAATCCTATATATTGGTCACTTGAGAGCTTACATTTTGGAATGTGTTTATGCTATCTAAGTGCAATAAACAAGCATGTAACAGTCTGTTATAAAATGCTGTGCAACTTTTGTTCCATAAATAGTAGAGGGGGGATATATATATAAGGAGTCTCCATTCTTTATGTACTACAAAGGTCAAGGTCAAATTAAGAGGTCAAATATTGTGACGTCATCTACTAAATCTTTTAGTTTTTTTACCATTGAATTTTTTTAATTGCTAAAATATTTTAAACCACTGGTTCAATTTTCTTTATTTTTACACATTGTATTCTAGGACCCATTTGAATCATTCTGTTGATTTTTTGTAAAAATTGAATTATACATTTTCTCTTAAGGTAGGATTCTTCTCACATTTCTTGTATTTAAAAATTAATGAAATTTTCACAGAATCAAGAGGACAATATCACAAAGTGATGGTATCAGTGAGATTAAATTTGACCGTTTAATATTAGAGGCAAGGTCAAGTCAAGGTCATGACCTTTTTCCTGGACATTAAGGATAAAAAATTATTGTTTCCAATCATGCGATCCCTACTTGTAATTCAAAAGATGGAATGTTTTTCTTTTTGCTTAAAAAGATACTACTATATAGGGCCTATAAGGTGATATTACCAAATGGACATGGATAATTTAAATAAAATGGATATTTGCTAATCCGAAATCCTTCTACTTTTCTTAAATTTTTAGGATTTATTATTTATTTTTATATGCCTCCTATATTTAACTTTTCCCAAATTTCACGTATACTAAAGTTGTCACATAAAGGTACAAAATGATACAAAACCTAGATGTTTTGATCGTTTGCTAAGAGAGAAATAACACTTTTTATAGATTTTTGGTTCGAATCTGCACTTAGGTTTGAAGCATTTAAAAGCCATCATAGAACTAGTATGCGTGAAAAATCTTATTTATTAGATATATTTTGAAACTTTAGTCCCTTATTATTTATTTAGCTTAATCGCCGATATATGGCTGAAATATTGCCGTTTCGGCGTAAAACATTAATTAATCAATCAATCATTTATTTAACTTACATTTGAAAATTTCATCTAGTCTTTCATTGCGTAAAAATTATAATTAAATTCAATGTACTTTAATAATTTTGAGAGGCAGAAAAGAAGATATTTTCATACGCCACCATTCCGCCAAAAATGTAGTCCTTGCTAGTTTTCAAACGCAGTTTACCATTTCTATTTAAAGTTGTATAATTGTGATGAGGAAAGAAAAATGTGGTTTTTTAAACTCTTACATCTAAATTTATAAGACATGTACACAAACGTACTTTGAATATTCCATCTAGTCAGAAACCAGAGAAGAATCCTACCTTAAGAAAACTTAAACTGTCTGATTTTTACATGTAAATTTTCAGTTTCTGACACAGTGTATGTTCTATTTTATTTAACATTTTACCCAAATTTCTCAGTATCAATGTGACTTACTGATTTAAAATAACAAAAAGGTTATCTTTATTAAACGTATTACACAAATTTGCAATAGATCAATAGAAAATTCGAAAATAACACTCATTCTCAAGTCGAATGTCTGATTTCACAATCTTCTTACAGGGGTCTGATAGGCCATATTTCAGACTTTGTGGGCAAAAAATGTGCGGTTGAATTTCTTTCATATCATATATAAAGAGAGATTTTGTATCCAAGAACAAAACGTCAAAGTTTCAGAAAAATTGAATTTGAGGAAAAATTTGACCTATCTATTTGGTCCTGCCCTAAAATATATCTTCAGCATATCTTCACATATATTTAAAAGACACGGATAAAATGAAATGTATATTTATAATCGATATTTTTTCTTTCGGCGTGTCAATAGCAACAGCACAGCCTCATCAATTGCAAATCGGATAGAAAACATCTATCAAGTTTCAAAGGGGTATCTTGAATTTTTGTTATAAAAGAAAACAGAAATCGGTAAATAAATAGAACATCTCTAATTGTGTGAGTGGGTTTTGGTTCTACCGTTGAAATCGTATACATAAACATAAATTTAAACTCTTTGAATAAAGCTGATATAATATTCTCTATGTCCGTTATATTATTTTGCAATAATTATTTTTTAGCTCAACTGAGCCGAAGGCTCAAGTGAGCTTTTTTGATCAAAATTTGTCTGTTGCCTGTCGTCGTTGTTGTCGTCGTCGTCGTTGTCGTTGTTGTAGTTAATTTTTCACATTTTCCTCTTCTTCTCAAGAACCACTGGGCCAATTTCAACCAAACTTGCTACAAAGTAAACTAAGGTAAAAAGAATTCAAGTTTGTTCAAATGAAGAGCCACGCCCTTTTCGAAGGGGAGATAATTATGAATTAGAGAAAAATTACAGCATTTTTAAAAAATCCTCTTCTCAAGAACCGCTGGGCCAGGAAAGATGAAACTCATGTGGAATCATCCTCATAAAGTGTAGATTCAAGTTTGTTCAAATCATGACCCCCGGGGCTAGGGTGGGGCCAAAATGGCCGACCAAAATTTTACCTAGGAATATATAGGAAAAATCTTTTAAAATCTTCTTCTCCAGAACCACTGGGCCAGGAAAGATGAAACTCATGTGAAATCATCCCAAGGTAGCATAGATTCAAGTTTGTTCAAATTTTGTTCCCCGGGGCTAGGGTGGGACCAAAATGGCCGATCAAAGTTTGACATAGAAATATATATGGGAAAAATCTTTAAAAATCTTCTTCTCCAGAACCACTGGGCCATAAAAGATGAAACTCATGTGGAATCATCCTCAGGTAGTGTAGATTCAAGTTTATCTAAATCATGACCCATCGGATTAGGATAGGTTCAAAATCGCCCGTCAAATTTTTACATAGTAATATATAGCAGAAACCTTTTAAAATCTTCTTTTCAAGTACTTCAAAACCTTGATTAGTGATATTTATATGGTATCAACCTCAGGAAATGTAGATTCTAGTATGTTCAAATCATGACACCCTTGGGAGTTAAAATTCAATTCTCCCCTCCTCCCTCAGTAAACTTTCAGTTCTGATCTGATATGTGCTTTTCCCTAGACGAAGTGCTCATGTGAGCGCTACGGTTCCTGGGCCTCTTGTTTGGGGGTGCTGTGGATGTTTATTTCCGCAAGAGAAGTGATTTATCTATATTGTGAAGGTGTTCGTTTTGCATCCATTTTCATCCACGCTTACACCGAATAAGATCCTCGTTGTTTATAGAGGAAGATATGGTTGGTATAAAAATTGGCACGATGTGACGTTTAAAAAAGTGTGTTTGCATTATTTAACACATCATGCTAAAGTTAGATAGAAAGACAAAACATGTAATTGTGCCATTTATGTCCATATTAATACCCATTATTTTTTGCGCGTTGAACAGCAAGGATGTTCATTAGTACAAAAATGGGATAAATACGACTGAAATTATAGTACAATGGCAGTGTGATAGTGATATACCACAATTACAGCGGTGTTTACCTTTTCAATTTCGTGATTATATCTCAAGTAAAAGCCCAGGAATAAGACAACTTACATATACTAATTATCAACTTCTAATATACACTCTGAAAACAAAATCAGATTTTCCAATTACATTAATTAAAATTTCATGTTGGAAACAATTCTATAGTAATAAGATATTTTCAATTTATTCTGCACAGATCCAATTTCTGTTAACGGAACTGAACACTATAAAGGTATGTAAATGTTCATAATAAATAACGAATTATATATAAACAATAATAAAGCAATATTTTAAGCAGATATACTATTCTTTCAATCTAGCATAAAAGAATAAAAACAATTGCTTTATGAAGGTTTACAAAAAAGCACTCATTTAGTTGTGACAAAAAGAACATGTCTATCTTATAAAAGAAATCTTACATTTAGAGTTGTGAAGAGTATACTATAATTTCTATTTTAGAGTCTTTCTGCACCAAGAGGAATCTACACATCTGTGAAAGAAGATCATTAGTTATAACTCACAACAACTGGTGGTGTTAGAGCTATTCAATGCTAACAATAGGATACTAAGTGTAGCATTATTAATGATTAGGAGTTAAACTGTCCTTTATCATATAATGTATGTTAACTTGTCTATGAACATAGTGTTTGTGATATATGTGCAAAAATACTACTAATATTAACTACATAAATGCTTTTAACATATCTATGTATTATCCATTTTAATGTAACAAGTGTAGAAAATTAATGTTTAAGTTTCAATGTCTTATTTATTTCCCTTCTGTGTGTTATCGATTGTGTTGTCAGGTGCAAATGTCCGCGTTTGAGTGTTTAAGTTTACTTGGTGTGACGTTTTTGACCATTTCCGGTTTAAACGGTTCTGTTACTATTAGTAAAATCCACCTGTGACGTCATTCTTTTGTTTGAGCTCTCCATTACTTTCCAGAAATGGAGAGTTGCAAATTTCATTGAAAGCAGAATTTCTTATGTTCTTATTCTCTACGGAGGAAAGAAGTTAGAAATTTTTGAGTAGAATTTTAGAAAATATAAGAGTTGAAAAAATTTTATTTCCAATCTGTAAGGATCGAACGCGGTGCCCTCCGTTTTGATTTTGTATACTCATTTCACTAAGATATCGACGATTTTGAAAAACACTGGATTAGAATAACCTTAGAACACTTTTTTCTCCTTACTTTCTATAGCTTATTTTATATGTATATATATATATATCGATAGATTTAACTATAATTTATCAGTAATTGGTGCTAAGAATTTTTATAATTCTTATTGTTTCACCTAGTCCTTACAGCCTCAAAAACTCTGTTCTAATAAGAGAACAGGCCTATGTATGATCGTGTAGACATACGTAGTACATCTACTAAATATGTTCTAAAAATAAATAAATAAATAAATAAACACCGTGTTGCTACAATCAGTTTTTGATGGCAGATCATACAAGGAGTTAAGTGTCAACATAATATAAAGAGAAAATAAACATGAGGTGAGGAAATTTGCAAATAGCAACAAAAAAAGGGGGGGGTGATTTTGTTAATAATTGCTGACCATAAATTATACATTAAATTAAAGTGAGAAGCGGGAGATTAAATACATATTTGGAAGGTGTGTAAGTGTATAAAATTTAGCTTTAAAATGATACAAGGAAGGGGGGGGGGTATATAATCTACTTTTGCTATATTGTTTTTTTTAGCTTGAAAAATAGTATAAAATTGCTGCTTATACCGATTAAAATTTAATTTTAGATAATGTTTTAGAATTAGCAATAGTACTTACAAAGTTAAAAGCATACAGGAATGATAACCTAGGCATTAAACATAATTATTAGCAAACAGATAAGTACATACATTTTTGAATATCAGCAGATTTTATGTATTTGTGTGTGCGTATCTGTGAACAAAAATCGAAAATTTAATAAAGAAAATGACCAGGAAGGAGTTAAGCCAAATTGAATTTAGAAATTTTGGTTTGTGCTATAGCATAAATATAATTTTAAAAGATGCCACAAGGCCAAAAGATATCGGCTTAAATGCCAGTTATTTTGAAAGGGAACTCTCATCAGGTGCTAGTCCCAAACTCCAGGCAGGTTTGTTTTGGTAATGAATTGGCCATTCATTCTAGCACGACAAACCTGTCCTCGGCATTTCCGTAGATATGTTTTTTTTCTATTTTCTAATGTATAAACACAAAAGTGTGCGTGTAATATATAAGTTTAGAAATATATCTAACACTTATCCTATAATCTTAGCTAAGGAACTTACCTTAATTCTTATGTTATCTTCTCTGTTGATTTTCATCATGGCGATTTGACAGCGTCTTCTCTGTTGATATGACATCATTTTTTTACGGCATGACGTAACAATCCTCCAAGGATTTACAGAGAGTCATTATTTATAAAGACATAGTAAAAAACAGGTTGTTTTAAATGAAACTAATAAGAGAGAAATTGAGATAACCTTGAATTTTAATATATTAAAGGGAAAGTTGAGAATAATATTGAATTTTAATATATAATTTTGATAAGAATTGTGTAAAAAAACAAAAGAAAATCTACAAATAAATAAGGCCGTCTAAGAGTAAGTCATAAGTCTGACTTGCTGTCACACCCGGTGAATCACCTTGGGAAAAAATTCTTGCTTTTATATGTATATATATATTGAAAAATTTAACTATAATTTATCAGTCATTGGTGATAAGAATTTTTATAATTCTTATTGTTTCACCTAGTGCTTCCAGCCTTAAAAACTCTGTTCTAATAAGAGAATAGGCCTATGTATGATCGTGTAGACATACGTAGTACATCTACTAAATATTTTCTAAAAATGAATAAATAATAAATAAATAAATAAATAAACACCGTGTTGCTACAATCAGTTTTTGGTTGCTGATCATACAAGGAGTTAAGTGTCAACATAATATAAAGAGAAAATAAACATGAGGTGAGGAAATTTGCAAATAGCAACAAAAAGGAGTGTGATTTTGTTAATAATTGCTTACCATAAATTATACATTAAATTAAAGTGAGAAAGGGGAGATTAAATACATATTTGGAAGGTGTGTAAGTGTATAAAATTTAGCTTTAAAATGATACAAGGAAGGGGGGGGGGGTAAATAATCTAGTTTTGCTATATCGTTTTTTTTAGCTTGAAAAATAGTATAAAATTGCTGCTTATACCGATTAAAATTTAATTTTAGATAAGGTTTTAAAATTAGCAATAGTACTGTACAAAGTTAAAAGCAAAAATACCACTAATATTAACTACATAAATGCTTTTAACATATCTATATGTTATCCATTTTAATATAACAAGTTAAGAAAATTAATGTTTAAGTTTCAATGTCTTATTTATTTCCCTTTTGTGTTATCGATTGTGTTGTCACGTGCAAATGTCCGCGTTTGAGTGTTTAAGTTTACTTGGTGTGACGTTTTTGACCATTTCCGGTTTAACCGGTTCTGTTACTATTAGTAAAATCCACCTGTGACGTCATTCTTTTGTTTGAGCGCTCCATTACTTTACAGAAATGGAGAGTTGCAAATTTCATTGAAAGCAGAATTTCTTATGTTCTTATTCTCCTTTCCGTGCCTTTACCGAGGAAAGAACTTAGAAATTTTTGAATAGATTTTTAAAAAAATTTAAAAATTTTATTC
This sequence comes from Saccostrea glomerata, assembly GCA_003671525.1. NCBI lineage: Eukaryota > Metazoa > Mollusca > Bivalvia > Ostreida > Ostreidae > Saccostrea > Saccostrea glomerata. Next base: position 782,398 of record PRKT01000162.1, on the reverse strand, counting down.
ACAATGGTAAGGATCGAACGCGGTGCCCTCCGTTTTGATTTGGGTACTCATTTCACTGAGCTATCGAAGATATTGAGGAAGACTGGATTAGAACAACCTTAGTACATTTTTTTCTCCTTACTCTCTATAGTATATAAAAACATAATATTACTAATTGTTTATGTCTATTTAAAGTATGTCAAATAAATATTCTTTATTTTATATTAATGAATAATAAACAAAAGCATTAAAAAGGCGGGTTAATATTCTCGTAGCACTAAATTCCTTAAAAGTAATTGGCAAAGGGGCCTCGGCTCAATTACTTTTAAGGAATGGAGAGCTTCTCGTACATTAACCCTTACATATCATCTGCTGACTTTCCTGTGACCTAATACTGTCCATACACGGTGCAACACTCTTTAGGGGAGTAGACGACATGACGTCTAGACCCACAAACTCAGGGTACACAATGATGGGACAATCATTTGGTACATGTATCCATAGTAGATCTAATAATCCTTCGGTACTAGTGGTGGGCATCAGATTTCTTAAGTAGTTATAAGACTCACAGAATCCCCTCGCCTTTTACAAAAGTAAGGCTCGTTTAATTTGAGTATTCCGTTACGTCATTCCAGTTCCAATTACAATCGAGACTTCAAAAAGATGCTTAACACAGATGAAGATGAATATTGGAAAAAATCAAACAAAACAATTATACTTAAACACAAATCTTCAGGACATTATCAAGTATTTACTTGTTTTTCATCAGTTGTTCATATGTTTATGTACAATACTTTATCTGATACTTAAAGTAACCAATACCAAAACATAACGATGGCATCAATTATTCATTACAGTGTGTTGTTATAATTGTTGTTATAATTGTGAATCTTACTAATTTTACAAATCACATTAGATTTAATTAATGAAAATCAGAACAATTTTGATTGATCACAATTAAGAAGCACAATAAAACTTAAGTGACCATACATTGGTGTTATATTAAGCAGTATTTATCCCCTATAAGACAACCTTCCAACAAGATATGCAACACAGACTACGAAAGCAAAATTACAGAATGAACAACGGGAATACAGATATATAATAATCGCTAGAATCCTGTTGTTTGGACACGTTTCCTTTACCTGAAAAAAGAATACATTACTTGAAGTAAATAAATATCATATGTGAATAAATATGTAACTCTAGAATCCATGACCCAGATGATTTTTTTTTAACAAGCAGTCTTGTTCATTATCAGTTTGTCTGCAACCACAAAGAAATTATGCATATGTTCCATACAGAGAAAATCCACCACTCTGGACCTAAGCATCACAAGTTTCACAAATATTGTACATGCGCACTTAATCAGTGTCTTGGTAATCTTGGTACTTATTATCTCTTTAAAATATATAGAAAGGGGATTATAAAAATTCCATACGGAAAGTTAAGTCCTAAAACCTTACTCCCTGATATAAGGTATATGTACATTGTATGCCTAATTTGGAAGAGGTACTCTTGCATTCAGTTTATTTTCTAGGCGAGTGGTTTTCCAGAGGAAATTCATAAACAGTTTCTTACTTTTAATTATACCCCCTTAGAAATGATATCAACCTAATTAAATTGAAATTTTGATCCGCTCCAATTTGATTTCACACAAGCAGATGAAGGTCTTTTTCTGAGACTAAAATGATCCTTTGTTCGAAACCTTTATCATCCTTTTATACATGTATATCTAAATCCTCGTTACCCTAAGATGCTCTATTCATAATTAGGTTGCATTGCCCCGGGCGTGTTAGAGCAGGAGTTATTTTTAATATTCTGTTTCTTTATTTTCTGAATAAAACCCGACTTCGTCCACGCCGAGCGCATTGAACTCACGACTTTGAGATTGTCAGTCCGACGCGCTACCGATTACGCCAAAAACGCTGTTATCATATAACTGCAATATAATATATAAAAACTTAGTTAGGGTGAGTGAACCATATATTGGACACATGCCTTGCTTCGGACAATTTAGGCAATAAACTCTCTTTCAACTTCAGAGTTCCGTGCAGTTATTTGATTCTTACTTGAAGCTGAGAATTTAATTTTATTTGATAATACCAGTTGTCAATATTATGTTTTGATAAAAATACCCCAAGAATGGCTTTGAAGTTACGTCATATTTTACATCATCAAAGAGGAATAACCAAAAAAATTCAGATTTTGCCATATTTAGAGTTATCATTCCTTAAATTCGACTTCAACGGAACGAGTCGGACTTGGGTGAATTTTGTCAGGGATGAGTAATTTTACTTAGATTATAAAGAAATTTCACTTCAATGTTTAATTCTTATTACGCAAAACAGTTCAGGTTACAAAAAGGAGGCGGAGCCTAATTTATACGGGAAAACTTAACTATTACGTCGTACAAAAATACGTCATACAACAATTCTTTAATATACCACAAAATGAGGTAATTTGCCAATTTAACATGTACAAAATCATCAAACTACATCAAACATTACTACAGCATGCTGTTTTGTCGTTAGTTAAATCACACATAACAAATTATAAACAAGTCACTGATCACAATCCACTTGTCAGTGTGACTTCATTTTGTAAAACATGACGTAGTTTGTATGCAGCGAGAGGCAGATCAAGTAATATTTTTTCAAAGAAAAAATGTATTCTATAATAAGTTAAAATATGATATATATATATATATATATATATATATATATATATATATATATATATATATATATATATATATATATATATATATATATATATATATATATATATATATATATATATATATATATATTCTATAGGCCATTAACTCGGTTTCCATGTCTTCTTCACGATTTAATAAATACATTTTTTGTATATGACATATTTTATTGACACTGCCGTATTTTTGTATGCAAGAACATCTGAGGATAACGCGGGGGTCTTAATAAATTGAACTAGTGAAAGGACATACCCTCATTAGATCATAGTAAGCTTTTAAAATTCAACTCTAAAAGTATTAAGGTACCTGGAAAGTGCTGAAATCTTGAAAATAATTTAATAATATCAATATTTCATGCCGTTGTGAAGCAAAATACACAGCATTCGGTCAAACAAATATAATTCTAACAATGAAATTGTAGAATTTAGATCGGATCGCAGAACTTTTCAGAAACTACAGTACGTGTTAAAAATATTTATAAACTTAATTTGGAATTTTATCTTGGTTATGCCCTTGCACTAGTGAAATTTATAGGTAACGTTAACACCGCATGTAAATGTGCTAAAATCAGAGTATTTAAACGCATGAGAAAAAGGCGCGAATTACCGCATCACAAGCATTTTAAAGCCTTTCAAAGGCAGAGTAAGGCATCTTGGATCTTTCCATATTTGTGCAACGATATCGTCAAATAAATTTAATTTTAGGTTTTTTTCTCAAATAAAATATAAACACAGGATGAAAAGTCAGGTTTCCCAAATTTGGATTCCATTAGGTATCCCGAGACACGAAAACCAGTGGAATCTTTAAGATTCCCATACAGGAAACTTACGGAATCAAGGGAAACCTCGCGATTCCACTGGATTCCAAGCCTCGGGCGGGATACCTAATGGAATCGGAGCGTAGGGTGTTTCCGTTGCACGGAATCAAGTGGGAATAACCCAGTATCCCGCACGGAAACCACAAGGAAACATTATGTAATCTTGAGGTTTCCATATGGTTTCCATAAGGTTTCCCACAATGGGAAACTGGTTTTTTCACCCAGTGAAAAGTATATCCATATCAAGGATTTTAAAGCACTATGATAAAAGTTTGATATTTTCGAAGTCCAAATACCGTCTGTCCGATGCATGGTAAAAAAAACGATCCATGGTAAATTCTAAGCGATTTTTTAAAACTCGAGTTTTGATAATATTTACTCAATAAAAATTATATGATTGTGTCCTAAATTTATATTTTGATCACACATTAAATGTTAAGCTCCATTTTGATAACTTTCCGTAAGTAGCGATATCGCTAGAATTTGTTGAAAAACAAGGGTGTCCGATGCATGGTGAATTCACCCTACAAATATTTTATCAATAAAGAAGAGAAATAAACAAATCATATTTTTCGAAAATAGTTTCTGGTAATTTGCCCCTTCACTCAACTATAATTCTTTAAAACTGTATGTTCATTATACCTAATGCTTGGAATTATTCAAAATAAAAGAAAAAAAGATTATGACGTATATGTAGCACAACATGACGTCATAAAGGGCTGAACTAACATGAATGTGAAAGGTGGTGAAAGATTGGAAAAAGACAAAATATTATCATTTTATACAACAGTGAGCATAATAATAACAATAGTGCTGTGTTTGCTACCTAAATAGTAGTCCGGGTTTGACACATCGTGCACTTTCCTATTGAGGTTTTGATCATTATAAAATTAAACAATATATGGAAGCCTGTTCTAAATTGCTATTTTTTGCTTTATTAAGGCAAAGAAAGAATATGAAGATTTGAAATACCTGTATCTCCATGATCTAAATCCTGTGGTTTCATAATCTCATCAATAAAATATTGTACATGGATGTACCAGATTTCATATTGTCTTCTCATAACAATTTCTTCAGTGTTTGATAACTTTTCAATATTTCCATCGATGTCTACTTCAATAAAACTGGTCAACAGTTTAATCAGTGAATTTTCTCGGTTCAAATAATCAATTTCATTTTCAGTTGCCAATATTTGATCTGAAGTCAAGCAACATTCTGTAGCATTATCAATGAAATTCCTCAGAAACTCCTTGTCCCTTTTGAGAAAACTGAAACTGAGACTGAGCTTCTCAGAAATCTTAATTATTTCTTAATCTTCATATCGTTTTAAAAAAGAAATTCCTTCTTTTACGGATGATTCGAGATGCGTTTCTGCATGCACTATATCTGCATGCACTATATAAAGTCATCATTTCGTAAATTCTATGGTCGATACAATGACCTTGTCAGCAAATACAATTTATCATTGAATGAAATGCTGACTGACGTTTTTCATACCAATTGTTAGTCCATTATTTATACACTGAATTGACCACGGATTTTTTCAGTTATTTCCTGATTATGACAACGAGCACTAGGCGGGTGTGACCGGTCGGCAGGGGATGCTCACTCCTCCATGGCACCTGATCCCACCTCTGATGTTTCGGAGGTCCGTGTTTGCTCTGCTCTTATTTTGTATATTTGTTTAATGGACGTTGAGATTGAATACTGTTCGTTATTTCCATATCCTTATTGTTAAGAAGAATACCATAGCTTTTTCCATTATACATAAAGAGGTCTTTTGTTTTGTTTTCAGTGGATTCTACTGTATATTTGTTCCAAATGTTCCCTTTTTAATGCTAGCTGCTAAATTTTTCCTGCTTTTTCTATCCTAGGTCATCAAAACTGTACGCATTTTACAAAGGTTTGACAACATATTCCTAGCTTTTTCTATTTTTTCTTTTGTTTTTAGACATATTTCCTGCACATGTCTTTTCCGAATTAAGTATACATCGCGAATAGTTTTGAAAGTATGATTCATATGAAGCTGAGATATGCAAATGAGACAGACAGGTTTGCAGCATGTTTTATCCGTACAGTAAAACATACGCTGATTTTTTACAACGCAAACTTGAGAAGAAATATTGTTTTCTGCCGAGTCATCCAATGGCTCCAAAGAATCGCTACAACCTTCAATATGGTGGGTTTGACAGGCACTTTTCTTTCTTTCAATGGAGCATAAACTGCAAATTCGAATGTTACAGTCTATACAGATTAGACTTTTGCTATCATATTTCTGGCAGTCTGTGCACAACAACTTTGAGGCAAAATTGGTAACTAAATCTCTTATCTCACGACGCATATTGTCCTTTGGAAAAATCCGAATTCCCTTATTTAAGATATTATGCATTTGGTTGCAAAGAGGGCAAATTATTTTCTTGCTGGAACAATGTTTCATAAGATAGTCAGTGCAGAGTGCATGATTGCAAGGCAGCAATCGTGGTACGTGTGAATCTTCATCATAAGTGTTGAAACATATTGTGCATTCACAAAAAGATTCCAGTTTATTGACAAAAGTTGTAATCTTTTCGTCCATCTGAAACACCATGCATACTGTTCTTGAAATAACACACTAGCGTACTACATAACTGGAATAGTGAAAGTAATTACAAAAGTAACTAGGTACATTACTTTACACAAAATGTAACAACTTTCTGTCAATTTAATGCATAATGATGTCACAAAATGTTAACAGATTTTAAAATTAAAGAAAAATTTAATACTTGGATTTAAAATGATATCAACAACAATTTTGCCTTCGTTTGCAGCATTTAAAAAATAAGTACGGAAATGCTGGAAACATAAACATTTATAATGGACCTGAAATCTTAAAATTTATAGATGTCCTCAATATAACAGACATATATTTGCTTATACCACGTTATTGCCACATCACCTGACAAGCCAAGATATGAACCTATCCTATACACAGTTGTTATCTAATATGCTTGTTAGATAGCTTGTAAAGATCGAAAAAGAAACGCTTACCTAATCTAATGATATATTTATCGAGATTTTCCCTTGGATCTAATATGATTTGAAGCTACATTGTAACACCTATTATAAAATCTGTCATGAAATCATGCATTGTAAACATTTTTAAAAAAGTGAATATATACAAAAACACATTTTGTTGGAGTGTTTTTTCTCCACTGAAGAAAACAGTAGAAATGTGTGTTCATTAATTCTGTTTTCTTATAGAGGGAGGGGTGTTAGTGCTACTATCGTATATTGAGAATTTATTCAATATTAAAACATTTTTGAAAAGAAAAATTCAAAATTTAACACTGGTGTCTTATGTATTGTGTGTATCTCACTACTAAGTCAGAAATGTACTGACATTCCCATTTTTTACTGACAAACTTAGAAAATTACTGACAATGTTCTGTCTTTACTGAAAAACTTTTGACAATTGCTGACCTTTTTACTGTCGGTACTGATAAACTTAGAAAAGTGCTGACAATCTTAGTCGGTGCTGATAAACTTAGACAATTACTGACCCGTTTACTGTCCCTGCTGAAAAACTTAGACAAGTGCTGACATTTACTGATAATTACTGTCCCTATTGTTCTCGCTCTCGGGGAGGCTGCAGTGGTGTGAAAATGACTGTGTGTTATACTTTGCATTTAAAAACAGTCTTATTTTAATTTTTGATGAAAAAAATCCCAGGCAGTTATCATTTTTTAAATCTAAATATTATTGATATCTGTAAAATAATTCAGAATAACTATGAGTAAATCAAGTTTAAATTTATGTGTTGAATATATCTATCCCTGTTCAATTAAAGAATTAAAATTAATTAATCATCAAGTTAGTTTTCATCTATTTATTTCTTTGCAGACAGATATCTGACTTTAATGCTGAGCCCCCCCCCCCTTTCACGATCGGAAAGTTGTATCAGTTTTCTTTTCACAAACAGGACAGATGTCTCTTGTTAGAAAAGTAAATCTTCTAAATATTGATGATTACTGATTTTTATTAGATAATTCAGTTTCCTAATGTTCTCGGACATCTGTAAAAGTCATATAATTATATACCCCTGTTTACGATTTCCGCTTCCATTTGCTCATACGGGAGTTCCCCTATTGAACAGTACAGTGTTCCATATATAAACTTGTACTATTAAAACATTAAAACATTATTTCTAAATGAATGGTTGGTTGGTCGCTTACACAGGGCTCATAAGTACCCAATGTCTGTAAGTCCGAGACTTATAAATAATTATCAGACTAGTAATAAAAATTCATGTAATACCAATTATAGCAATCTTACGGAAAATATTTATATTTACTAGGTCAGCGGTAAGACTAATATTAGCAGTAGCACCACTCTCAAATCTTTTTCTTCTCTCTCTCCCTCCCTCTTTCACTCTCTCTTAAAGATACAAACAGTATTGACACTTTAAGTTACTTAAATCTTTGACAAGTGCTCCATTTATTCACATTGCCGGGGTTAGATCACTATTTAGTTTTTGTCCCCCGCTTTCGCGAAAGCGAGGGGACATTAAATCTCATTCGTCTGTCCGTCAGTCTGTCCGTCACAAAAACTTTAACCTTGCCCATAACTTTTGATTTAGTGGAGCTATGACTTTCATATTTCACATGTGTATTTCTTGTGACAAGACCTTTCCTTGGGTATCACCAAATCTGACCTTTTGACCTTGACCATGGAGTTTGACCCACTTTTACACAAAAATTTCAAACTTTTACTTTGGCCTTAACTTTTGAATAGTAGGTACTAGGACTTTCATATTTCAAATATGTATTGTTTGTGGCAAAATCTTTCATTGGATAACAACAACCTTGACCTTTTGACTTTGACCTTGGAGATTTACGTACTTATGAATAAACTTTAACCTTGATCAGAACTTTTGAACGGTGGGGGCTAGGGATTTTGTACTTTACATATGTAATCCCTGTGAGAAGGCCTTTCATTGGATACCAATAACTTTTACCCTTTGACCTTGACCTTGGAGTTTTAATTACTTTTTAAAAACTTTAACCTTGGTCACAACATTTAACCATTAGATAGTCGGACTTTAATATTTCACATATGTATTCCTTGTGGCAAGACATTTCATTGGATATCAACAACCTTGACCTTTTGACCTTGACCTTGGAGATTTACGTACCTATGAAAAATCTTTAACCTTGACTATAACTTTTGAACGGTGGGGGCTAAGGCTCTCGTACTTCACATATGTTTTCCTTTTGAGAAGACCTTTCATTGGATACCAACAACTTTTACCCTTTGACCTTGACATTGGAGTTTTAACTACTTTTTAAAAAACTTCAACTTTGAATACAACTTTTGAACGGTAAATACTAGGACTATTACATTTTAAATATGTATTCTTTGTGGCAAGTCCTTTCATTGGATATCAACAACTTTGATCATTTGACCTTGACCTTAAAGATTTACGTACTTATGAAAAAAACTTTAACCTTGACCATAAATTTTGAACAGTAAAGGCTAGGGCTTTCATACTTCATATACTTCCTTGTGAGAAAACCTTTCATTGGATATCAACAATTTTGACCCTTTGATCTTGACCTTGGAGTTGAACTACTTTTAAAAAACTTTTTACTTTGGCCATAACTTTTTAATGGTCAGGATTAGGGTTTTCATCATTAAAAAAAATCAACTTCAATGTTACTTTCTAAATAAATGACATATGATAGAATGTTCATATTACACACAATATGTCATAAAGATAACATCTCACCCACACAGACACCGAAAGCGGGGGACCACAATTCTTTGAATTTGCTTGTTAAACTTAATCTTTAAGTATTTTTTAATCATGGTTTAATTTTAACAAAAATATTACATGTTCCATTTTTCCCCTGTAGCTATCGGTGAATTGGAATTAATTTAATTGTATGTGCCGAAATTAAATTTCATTTCATTAAAATAGGTAGGCGTAGGGTGTTATGATGTTTATATAACCAGTTAGAGATTTTGGTCATAAGTTGTGAAGGTAATTCCTGGGCTAAATCCGTTCTAGAGCATAAACGGGGAAGAAGGAATGTTGGCGAGTATAACAAAGTTGTGGCGCTGTGGGCCGTAAAAAGGATAAAGATGCCGTATTCCTTATGGTCTTTCAATATTAAGTCCAAGAATTTGTAAACCAGGTTTCCGAAGTTATTAAAGACGATGGTGAATAACAATAAACATGAATTTCAACAATATTGTACGAGACTTGATCGAGTTGGATGTGGCTGGTAGAGCGTAGGGCCCCCAAACTGAAGAGATTAAAATGGACATAGATATTTGTAAGACTAAGAGTATACAATAATTGACTTTTGACATTAGTTGAGTTAACTGATGGACAGGTGTGTTTCTTTGATAGAATAAACATGAAAGAGGTTATAAAGTAATTACATGTATACAAATAAAGTTATTGGTAAAGGATTAACAAATCCCGAGGCATTAACACCTAACGAGCAACGGTTATTTCGACAGAGACACAGATTGTCAATTGGAATGTCTTAATCCTATTTCAAAGGGAATGAGATAAATAAGACACAATTAATTACAAATAAGCACATATTAAAAACAGATTAAGAATTTCACAGATAAACGTCCGAATTTAGTATAGAATATATTAAAAAGTTATTTAAAGAACTCGACCCACAAAGTGCCTCATATGGCCTAGCAAATATGAAAATTTTTAAGAGGGCTATAAAATCAATATTTCTGGTGAATCTTACCTTTGACCATTGATACAGTTTACATGTGCATCATTTTTGTCAATACCGGATGTTTGGGATATCAAATTAAAATCTAAACCTAACAATGGTTCGAAGTTTTCCGGGAAAATGCCGAAAATAGGACAGTTGATCGTGATTTACACATAGAGCACATTCGTTACGGCAAAATATTAAACCAGAAAAATAACAATCACTATTTGAGAGATATTTTCCAATGAAAATATTTACCCGTAACGTGTGCGCCCCTATTGAAAAAAGAAGAAATCATTGTCTGTGAAAGAGCGATGACTACAAACCATCATACATTTCCATGTGTTTTACATAAATTTAATGCATCGAACAAGGGGGATTATATTGATAAGAGTAAAAGAACAACACATTTCTATCCCACATGTTTCAGACGATAATTAATAGTGGAAAAAAATTCTGAAATCAAATTCGAAAAAAAAAATTATATTATGATCATGTACACATAAATGTGACGTTTCTGATTATTATACGTCATTTGTGACGTCATAAAAGATGTAAAGTGAGGTTTCACTTTTTTATTTAAAAAAAAATTCTAATGCTTTTATGGACGTATTGGGTAGCTTGCTGTCATTAATAAAATGCCCTTTTAAAAAAAAGGAGAAGAAATGAGTAAAATTCTTGGGAAAAAAAATCATTAAAATAATCAAACATTTGGGTTTTCTGTAAACTGGATCCTAAATAGAACTGATGTGAGGATGCGTATAACACACAATATGTTTTTGACGAATCCCCTTATCGAACTGTATATAAATTTGTACAAAACGCGCAGTTTACTGTATCATCCTTTTCAAACGAAAGATACTTGTCTGGCTTCTTATTTAAAAAGCGTATAAGTATAGGCCTATTTGATATATCTTTTATTTACGTCGAAAGTATAAATCTTGATACACTCACTGTCGTTTATGCGACATACGTTAAATATGTTTCCAGAATCAAATTACATAATTTATTTTAATTTTAATACATTTTTCTATATGTCACTATAGTAATTACTAAAAACATCGCTTTCCCCCTAAAGACGGTGCTTGGAGTCAAGAAATAAAATAAGCTAAAAAAGTTATACACTTTGATAATTAAGAAAGAACACAAATTGAAGCATGTATGTGTGTGTGTGTGTGGGGGGGGGTGTGTCTTAGAAGAGTCTTTCATCCTATCTTTCTTTATTTCTTCATTCATTTTTTGCAGTATGGTCGAGACACTTCAGTAAAAAAAATATTCGAGTCAATTATGGAACTATAATTTTTTTTAAAGCTGTGTGGTGTAGGGGAGTCATGTCCACTTGTTGTATTATCAATTAAAATAAAATGTTTAAAGTACCCTTTCCAAAAATCAAACTTAAATTCATTGACAAGGAAAAGGCTTTAAATCGATTAACCTAATCGGAAGGGAGGGGTGGGGGTTGTTAACTTTACATGTGAATATAATTTAGCGATTGCAATCGATTGCAGATTTGCTAATCGGTTAACTGCAAAACATTCTGACCTACATGTATTAACCATGCAGTTAGTCGCATCAAGATATACATATCAATTGACATTTTTTTCTCATATACACAAAAAGGCTAAAAGGAGGTTAGAAGTTACATTCTGTTTATTATTTTGATCGGGGTATTTAATGTACATAAGAGTATATTCTATTCCAATTTCAACAGACAATAAAAAATTAAGAAAACCATGATTCTTGCTTGAGAAATCAGAAAGGGATAATTTTCCAATGTAATTGTTAGAGAGGTTAATTCTGCGTTAATACCATAATCGGAACTAGTCTTTGTCTGAACTTTCAATTTATTTACAATTTACAGCGTTCTTTATAATATTAACATAACTTAATAGATAACGGCAAAATATAGACATACTTTAATTAAAAGTGCTTAGCGGTGGCGATGTTTTTAATATCGTAAAAAAAACCACAGAACTATCTGGGTAACGGCTTGATGTTATATAAACAGTAAATAACACTTTACAAATTACACTGCGATCTCTATCTGGAGAGCTATAACTACCTCAAAATATATATGGTGTAAAAACCCTACATAAAAATCAATGCAGCACTTTCCTTTCTTTAAAAAAAAAAACAGAAGGGATTTTAAGGAAACTGCGTTCAAATTTACATATAGTTTAATTTTTCCGACTAATTGATTAGTACGGATTTTCTAACGGGTTAGCATCGTTCCGACCGATTAATCGATTAACCGGTTACAAATTGTCATCCCTAGTACATGTATATATACACTATTCTTCTTACCAAATGCAGAGGACCTGTGTATCCTTTGGGTGCGCTGATATGGTATTTTTTACTTTGCTTTTAATTGCTCTGAAATCTGAACTCCCACTTGATCTGCTACGGAGATTGTTTGTTTCTCACCAAGTGTGTTGTGTAAACCTATAGGCTTTGAGACAATTATTTTAATCAAGAAAATAAAACAAGTTTATTTAAATGTACTCATGATAGAGTGCACTGACCCCTAATTCAAGAAGGATACAGAAGTGTAAGATTTTTCCGTAAAAGTAAACAAACAAGTTAATCGGATTAAAGAATATATAACATACCAGGATGTTTATCTATCTACGGACATCAATCCTGGGGGGGGGGGGGGCAAAGAATGAATCTTCATCATAACTCTGCTTTCTCGCACTTTTTTAAAGCTAAAGTCGTAAAGCATAGTCTGTATAAGTACTCATAAGAGATTTTTTGGGAAAGAGACTTTCAATATATACATGATATTGAATATAAATAAAATCGTATACTTTACTGTAAAACCCCTGCTTAGCCATTACAGCTATGGAGGTAATTGTATGATTTGAATGAGAAAGCGGGGCGTCTTAAGTGAAAAAAATGAATAACTGACCCATAAAACCACTGGATCTTGATTCGTGCTAGAGACCGGCAAAATATAAGCATAGATTCTTGATTAAATCATATGACAGGTTATTCCACTAAACTTGAAACGGCTCACTATAAATTCGCTAAGACACAATGGAATCTGTAAACAGAGTGATTGCATTGATAATAGCTTTCAGTTTGAGCAAAATACTGTTTATTCATGCCAAACAAGTTAATATGATCTTCTTCGGATAGTAATTCAATAATTCTTAAAATTCACTCGTGTACGCTTGTATTTTTATTACATTTTTGTTTGTTTGTTTGTTTGTTTGTTTTTTTTTGGTTTTACGAACTCTCTCTGCGAAGTAAGATAAATGATAATTCACTTCAAAATATTTTTAATGCCTTTTTCCTTTTGATCGATTTCCCCCCTAAATACGTTGATCGGACATGTGAAAAGCCTATAAAAATTTATTTCTAGCTTTTAAAAATTATGCTTTAAAATACCTGCGAACATGAAATTTTTTACATGATCTGAAAATTACGATTTTTTGCCGAGGCCAAAATAAAAAAAAAACCTTTGTTTCCCCTATAACGCGACCTACCAAATTTAATCGCGCCGACTAAAATGATTTTTTAAATAAGATGATAATTCAAATAATTTTTTTTTATTGTTAACCAGGTTTTTTAAAATACATGTACAGTTTCATCAAAATCGGTTTTTATCAGAACTGCCGACATTGTGCTACTGTGATTTTCAAGCATTTGTTGGAAACAAAATGACGCCCAGATGTGATTATAGAGAATTAGTTCCTCATAAAACAACGGTGACGTATCAATCTTACGCCTTTGGCTAATAAGAATTCTTCACTCTTGAAACAATTCGATAATAAGTTGTGACTTAAACAGAACATTTGAGAAAAAATTGCTTCAATTATGTGTTTAAGCACCTTTAATAAATAGGTGCATTATAATCCTACAGTCATCTTTATCGCCTTTTTAGGTGACGTTATATTACAAAAAATGTCGTTCCTAATGACGTCACGCACGGTGTTGGTGTTAAAAAGTTAAAAATTACTATTGCGGCGGCATTTGCGCTATTTTCATAATTTTAAAACAATTCAATATATGAAAACTATATATCATTCGGTCGGTAATTGTATACTTAATACATTTTAACAAAAATATTGGTAAAAAAAATCCATTTGTCAAAGATATTGATTTGACTATTCCGTCAATTACGTGAAAAACGCATGTAGATCGGTAACAGGGGTGTCGCACACGCAATTATAAAATGTTGATAACTTCCCTAAAACAAACAATACAAACATTAAATTTGGCAGAAAAATTCAAAATACGATGTAGATGATGTAAATTATTAAAATTATAATGTCATTCAATCCGTATGCTTTGAACGCGTCGCTCAAAATCCAAGACAGAGGTGTAGACAAGCGTTAATCGACGAAATATAGGATACACATAAAAAGTCTTCGGTAACTTTGAATTATAATTACATGAGCTTAATCTGTTTTAAATTACATCTCAATAATCCTTTTTGTGTGTTGAGAACTATATTTTATAAAAGACTGATATTTTGGGCTGATATGTATGTTGGATTTCTGGTATTCAGCCGATTTATTGTGAGGATTTTGAATAAGACGGCGTGTCACAAAGTTTAGAGTTTCAATGTCACAAAGTTTTTAAGATTCGTAAAATGGTAAATTTTGTAATGCTGGGTGGAAAGTTAATGTTGAAAATTATTTTAAATTCTACAAAATGTTGCAATGTTATTAAGGGAAAGATCTCGAGACAGAAATTTAACTTGCGGTGTCTTAAATTTTAATAATACTTGCTGTTTCACATATATGTACTACGTGTAGCTAGATGTCACAATCGAATTTGACGACAAAACGTCACATTGAAATGCTAACCTCCCGCAATTATCTTCATTTTAAGAATTCATTTTTCTTATTTGGCACCAAACGACATTTAATACAAAATGTGCAAAATCAAAACTTTATTTAGATATAAAATTGAATTGATTCTATTAAGCATTGTTTGTTTTACAGGCTTTTTACAATCTCAACATAAATGTCACACTTTGTCCAAAAGTAATAAATCTAACTATAATTGTAAAAATGTGGAACATAAATCATATATATAGTCATTGAAAATATACATATTGAAAATTAGAAGATTTTTATGAAATGTGCATCTTTTCAAAAAGTTATTAGTATATTCCAAAAAAATTTTCGATGGAATGGTGACAAAATCCTAACAAAATATAAATGTCAACATAAATGTCACACGCGTAAAAATTTGGCGTTTTGACGTTATTACGCTATTACGTTCAATGCACAAAACGTTATCTAAAGCATCAAAAGATTTTTTCCCCAAATAAACTAACTATTATTGCTGATGAGCCTGATATTGATACAAGAAAAATGTACCAATAATGGTTATTTTTAAGAATAACTTTAGTTTTTGAAAGTTGTATTTATATATATAAAAGTAAAACATGCGCACTGTATACTGTAGTACACTGTATACAAGATACAAGATATTTTATTTACCAATCAAGGGCCCCGGGGGGCATTTCAACATACATGAATGTACAATTTAAACATTATATAACTTTATATCCTTACACCATTCCGAGTCCGAATTAAGACACAAGAAAAAAAATTACACAAACCAAAATTTATGTTATGATTCAAATTTGAAAAACCTGAGATATTTTAATGATATGTTTTCCACTCGCAACATGCATGCAAAAGGACAGAGAGAGTTTAGACTTAAAATATCTGCATCAAAGTACGGCCACGTATAATACGTGTATATATTTCCCTTTTGGATTTTTCTTAAACTAAGAGATTGAAACAGACACATTTTAATCATTTTTATGTAGACTATACTAGCTGAAATCCCGCCCAATCGCGGGGAAAATTCATTTTTTTTTACTGCTAACAGCTAGAACTATTTTCCAACAAATATCTGAGATTTATTACACAGGAATAGGTCTACAGCATGACGAAATACTTCAAAATTCTACAATTAGTATAGGAGCAGAAATAAATGATTATGAGAAATACACTCATTTTTGTTGTTTTTCTTTACTTCTACAAATATCATTTTCATTAAAGGCCTTTTCTTCTTACACGTGATAAAGCAACTTTATTCTGTACGTTTTACGTGCACGGATCTAGAGGGTGTCCTCCGGACCCCCCCCCCCCCCCCCCCCCCC
>PRKT01000162.1:691009-747127 GCA_003671525.1 Saccostrea glomerata | reverse complement strand
GGGGGGGGGGGGGGGGGGGAGTTTTCAACTACCAAAAATTTCCTGACAACCAAAAACAAAGCAAACAAAGTCATCAGATGTTTTATTGAGGGGGCACAAAACTGAGGAGGCACAAGCATATATTAGTTATAATTTCTATCGTATTTTATATATCGGCAAAATTATAAAATTATGGGGGGCACAATGTAAAGAAATGTACCCTCATTGTATTTCATATAAGTAATAATTTTCTCCCTCATCAATGTTCTTATTTTGAAAAATGACGACCTAAGATTCCGCAATTCAACGATAAGACCATATAATAGTCTATATACGTATATCTATTGTTTTGTTTAATGAGGAAAAATAAGAATTTATATATATTTTCTAAAATGTAACCTAAAATTCCTTTTTATTTCGTTTTATTATATATATATCCTTTTTTCTTGCATTATCATTTAAGCAAATGACTCATTTGATATGAATATATTCAATGATTTCTTGATAGTAAAACATAATAAAGGGGAGTAATCAAAGTTGAACCTGCCTTTTGATTGGTTAATTTGGATCTTGAATCTCGAAACTCGAATTTCGAATCTCGAATTTCGAATCTCGTATTTCGAATCTCTAATCTCGTATTTCGAATCTCGAATTTCGAATGAGTCTTCTGGGCTTTCGTAGGGATGAGTGTTAGTGCTACTTTCATATATTGAAAATTTATTCAATATTAAAGCATTTTTGAAAAGAAAAATTCAAAATGTAACACTGGTGTCTTATTTATTGTGTGTATCTCAACAGAAATGTATATCAGATCAGCACCATGACGTTTTGAACTGTATTGTTTATTATCATTGGACTAGTCCATTAATGGAAGAAACTAACCGCGGGATCAGGAAACAAATTAGAAAAATCATTACTCTAGTATAACAGGTTCATGTACTGATATATACGACATGTTGTTTAAACGTATGATATAAAATCAGTAGATGAAATTTTTGAAGCATAAGAAGGATAGTAATATATCATAACTTGCCAGCTTTTATCAAAACTCATTAAAGATGTTTTTTTCTTAAAAGAAGCTTTTTTTCATCCATTTAAGAACACTTTTAGACACAATAAATGAACTTTACATGTGTAAAGAAGATGTCAATTGCAATTAACTTAAATTGACAATGTTTTAATGATAATAAACAAAATGATTCAAAATTATTACCATATTAGTACTCATTTAGTGTTGCTCAAAATCGCAAAGAAAATAGGGGGTCTGTATGCATCCAAGTGATCTACGGTACATATAAGTTGACCTTTTCGCATTTAAATTTTACTTCTTTGGTTAATTACCTAAACCATTATTACATTTTATCGGATGCAACAATGTCAACAAATACAATCTGATTTTACGTGAAAAAGTATGAATATTATTTTTAATTGAAAAAAAATCCATGCGTGTAAATTATTGTGTGACCTTTTTGCACTATTAAGTACCATAATTGGAGTGTTAACATACTTGATAGGCAAAAAAATATTTTCTTATATCAAACTTTTTACGACTTAATTGCTGATCAGTCACAGGAATCGTGTAGATTAATATTATTAAAAATATATTTGGGTCAGTGATGTCAATTTTAATATAATGGTCAAAATGTGTGATTTTCAGGCAAGAAATGTTGTAAATTTTATCTTGACTTCATTAAAACGTCTTCATGTTTGGCAAAGTGTATTGAGGGAAGGTGTAATACTTTTTCAAAAAATATAAATTGATACCTATATTAAATCTTCTTAGCAATATCATTACAGAATATATTCTCCGAGTAAAAGTACGTGAGGCTAAATTTCCAATACATTAAATTTCATAAATGTTCATATTTACAGAATTTTCTGCTAAATACCCTTACACTACAAGAAATAGTCTCACCTAAATCTTGCTTCTTTGTAAATTTTTGAGCAGTTTTTTTTTCATTAAATGTTTAAAAAATTACATTGTTGAATTTTTATGCTATAAAAATAGAATTTTAATAAATAGTTTTGAAGGAAGAAGTTCTGCGCGAACTTTTCTTAAAAGCTGACGAGTGATATACCCTAAGATGAAACAAATGTTTGTGAACAAAGTAATAAAATTATTCTTTTAATTCTCTTTTCTTTATTCAAGCAATGCTTTCTAGCAAAGTTCAAACAAATCCTAACAGCTGATCGACCACGTGAACCACTCCGTTAGACACGGGGATATTTCCCTCAACAATGGCCGCACTCGCACCGTCACTGTTAACATACACTGGAATCAGAATTAAATCATTTTTACTTATTATCGTTATAAAAAAAGATATCAACACTGACCAACTGCCCTAATGTTGCTATTTGAACAATTGATGCATGTGAGCAGGTTAAAAGATGCCTCGTTAGACTTGGTTTTCTTTCTGCGTGGCTCTACAATATATTGCAAACTGGACACTTACGGTATTAAAAGAATTATGATTATAACGACCGGAAGCAAAAGCATTCATCTGTTAGACTTAAATATACATTTGCTTTACTGTAAATTGATTTAAAAAGTTGAGTTATATTACTTCTCTTTATAAAAAAAAATTACTGTAAAATAACAGAAATAAAAAAAATGCGATTGGTACATTTTGTACAGTGTTGATCTAAAATTTCTTAAAATTAGATAATAAAGATGAAATTTCTGTTATATTTGAAGATTGAGGATATTATTGTTCAGAACGTTTATGATTAACAAGATATTTCAATAATCAATAAATTTCGAAAAAAAACAACTATGTAATGCAATAAAAGGGATAAGATAATGCATGAGTAACTTTCACCTCTTATACCTACAACAACCTATACCTCTCTAGCAACAGCCTTGACCCTTAGGAAACTGTAACTTACCATTGTTATCAAAGGACCTCAGAAATGTCAATGGAAGACCTTGAGCATTGGTAAATCCTTCATTGTTAGAGATGCAGTTGGTAAAGATGACTCTATTGGGTACGTAGTGGGCTTTAAGAATCTAAATTTTAAAAATGTTAAACCAATTGTTATATGTCTATTTGAGATCTAAGTCTTTCATACAATTTCAATAATGAAAAAAATGTTTTAAAATAGAATAATGTTGATGTCTCTGAGTATCCAGTAACATAATAATAGTAGTGACAGTCATTTTATAACAATTATCTGTAGAAGCTTTAATGTACACTATATAAAATTGCTAACGCATCTCTTATTATTGATTTTTTTGTGAATTGAACATTTTTCTGATTGGAATAGAAATATATAAAACACTATTTTTTCGATACAATTTGGTTGGCAAATGTCAAGTCTCATGACAAATCCCAAAAATAATCTTCTTGCCCGAAAACCGATTTCCCAATAAACATTGCCTACTCAATTTTGCCCAGATATACAAATGATAATT
Source organism: Saccostrea glomerata (assembly GCA_003671525.1). Taxonomy (NCBI): domain Eukaryota; kingdom Metazoa; phylum Mollusca; class Bivalvia; order Ostreida; family Ostreidae; genus Saccostrea; species Saccostrea glomerata. The sequence continues at coordinate 743,736 of PRKT01000162.1, read as the reverse complement.
ACTGATGATGGTCCTTGACGTTTCACCAGAAGCAATTCCCCTGTTAAAAATCAAATAATACGCTGAGATCGACTATAACATCAACTGCTAATTATTCAGTGCCTTGGTATCCATACCAAGTCCACTTAACTTCCATTTGCCCCAATTTAGTGGAACAATATGAAATTGTGATTTTGTGTATATTTAATGGCTTCGCTATCAACAATAATTTTTTTTTATATTTACTAACATTTTTGCAAAAAAAATTGGTTTTTACTCAAATAATAAATATTTTTTCTTTGTTTTAATTTTTCAAGAATTTTTCCAATGGAATCCCCTCAGGACAGACACCATACTATCATACTATCATACCATCTACTATGGGGACTAATAAGTGTTTATTTATCAGTTGTCATTCTGTTGAATAGTGTTAGTGTCTCTTATTTGTTGTAATTATATGGGATCTGAGAAATGTATTTTAGACTTTTATAATTCTATGGAAACTGACAAGTGTATTTTACCTTTTCTATTTCTTTGGGATCGTTCTTCAGTCTGTTTAGATGTGCGATAGGAATTTTTTGCATTGCTTCGTCATTAGGAACAAATAAAGTGTTTATCCAGTATGGTGACGAAAGTACATTTATCGGGTCCATCACGTATATGTAGCTCATCAAACCCAGGAATTTCCTAAAAATTCAATTTTGGAAATATATCTAATAAAGTGTCTTCTACAAAATGATTATCAATTAAACATTTCTAAGCATCACTATAAAATGTATAATTTTAGGGGTTAAAATTCGCTCTTATCATATATAGTACTTTATGCAGTTATCTCCTTTTCCACATTCCTTCTTAAAATGAGAAATCTACCACCCCCTATCGGTAAGGAAACTATGATCTTTTTTTAATATTAATGTGTGTTAATGTACCAGCCAATAAAAATAGTACAAACTGGGTATAATAAGCAAGAGAAGTAGTTAAATGTTTTTATACTCTATGCAAATAAAGCACTTAATGTGGGGCAGATGGCATGTGACAAAAATAAAATTCTCATCGACAAAAAGTGGTTGCAGTTTATATTTCTATGAAATACATACGTAAAACTCTGTGTGGTATCTTCTGGATCTTTGATCCACCCATACGCTGTTTTCTGGCTTGTTTTCCGCATGACCCCATTCAGACCCTGAACGAAGCCATTAGTAGCTGTGATGTCACGGGTTGCTCCCTCTGAAATCTCCACGCCGTTGACGCAATACTTGAAGGATGAAGTCTATAAAAATACAGGAAGTATAACTTAGCAAGTGAGTCTCTTCCAATTATTTAATTTTTTTTATCTACTAAGCTAAATTTGACAACCTCTTATATGCGCAGGTATGTTAAGGCAGCACATGGATAAGAATTTGGCGAATTAACACTTTTTTTATAATTATGTTACACTTATAAATCGTAGAAATCAGGGATAAAAATTTTGCTATTTTTATGCTTTCTATAGTCTTCAATGGGTATTATACTAAAGGAAGCACTTCACCACGACGTCACCACGTAACGTCTATAATTAGAAAAATGCCTTAATGGAAAAGTGCAAAGTTCAACACTGAGATCTATTTTTTTATTAACAGCCTATATCATCTATTTAATTTTGACTTTTTTAATTATTAGCAATGAATAATTGAAAAAAAAAATGATATTCCGAGAATGGGGGTTTACGTCTTCAAAAGACTGTTTTCTCAAAATTCCCTGGTCAACCATAACAAAGTATGTGTTTTTGATAACATTAGATAGAATTCTTAATAATTTTAAAGAGAAAATGGCATCTAAACAGTTTGGATTTTTTAGAATTATAAAAATGTAAGACATTTTGAGATTTTTTTTTCTGAAAGACACGGACAGATTCAACTTCAATTTGTTGATGTTATGCAGTAAAGATTTCAATATTCTCTTGACAAATGAATATTTTTGATCTTCATAAGTTTAAACATTTTGATGTGATTTGGTGCATAACTAAAAGAAATATGATATCACTCTTCTTTATGTTCAATTTTAACTGTTGAGTTTTTAGAGGTATGTGCTCTGAGACATGTTGTATAAAAATTAACCTTCAAAGATATGTCTATTATAGATGTTTTAGTTAGTTTAAGACTGATTCAATGTATTTAAACTTAAAAAAATATAAGTTTGAAAGAAATTTCTGAAAGTACGGACCTACCTTAATTGTTCTAAAAAATTCAGATGCAAAACTGTTGATAAAAGATAATTAATATTTTGTTTCATTAAAAACATTTTCAAGGTCGATATTGGAAAGATAAAATTTTGTTGATCGATGCGTATTATTTCACAAACACATAAGACAAATTGATATTCTGATTTTAAAAGCAACTCTTTAGTATTTCTTTCTATTTAGTGCTAGATAGGTATGAGAGTAATTATTATTTTCATTTATACCTAATATTTCTAATTTTACTATGATATAAAATAATATTGATCTTCCTATTTACCATATTAAATATGAATTAATTTATTATTAATTTCTAAAAAAAAGTAGGCAACACTTCAAGCTTCAAACTATTTCAATTTGAATCTAATGCTATTGTTGCTGAAGAAAATCAATGTCTGGAAAGTAAAAAAAGAAATGGCGAAATTTTGGAGGGATGCTCACTCCTCCATGACACCTGATCCCACCTCTGATGTTTCGGAGGTCCATGTTTGCTCTGCTAATATTTTGAATGTTGTTTAATGGACTTTGAGATTGAATATTGTTCGTTATCTCCATATCCTTCTTTGAGCAGAGGGATATTTCCCCTTCAAAAAAAAAAAAAAAAAAAAAACAAGCAAAAACGGACCAAATTACACTTGATTTATACTCTCAAAAATAAATAAGTCTTTCCTTTCTTGTATTTTAAAATAAACTATGAATAAGTTCTTCTACATCTGTCATGCATCATAATAAAATACACATTATATCGAATGAGGGACAACTCATGAAAATTGGCACATTCAGAGAGAGTCTGTCACTGTTTTTACAATGAATGATAAATCAAATTGTTTACACGGTTAGCATAGTCAGTGCAGCAAACACTAAGATTGACTTTTACTTTTCAATGCTGAGTCATGAATTTTTCAGCCACGTTTTGGCGGGCCATATCATAGATAATGACCTAAAGAAGTTAAATCAGAAGTCAGAACAACATATATTTGACTTTAAGCCCAGGAAAACATTGGAACTTAATTTTACCAGAAAAAAATCCATACGAGTGATAAATGTCGTTAAAATTGTGAAATAAATGATCGTTTAAAGGAGGCTAGTTGGTCAACAAATTATTTTGTTATTAACCACCAGATATAACTTAAATTTTGGGATATGGTATCTTAAGCTGTCAACTATCATTTGGCAAAGAAAAATTTCATAAATTTCAATTTTAAAATTTGATCATTTTATTATATCTTTAAATAGAGCTCTTCTTCTAAAGGAGATCCCCCGTGGGGATCCGGGTTAGAATAGGTCCTAAGTACCCCCTTGCTTGTTGTTAAAGGCGACTAAATGGGGCGGTCCTTCGGATGAGACCGTATAAACCGAGCCCCGTGTCACAGCAGGTGTGGCACGATAAAGATCCCTCCCTTCTCAAAGGCCGTAAGTGCCGAGCATAGGCCTAAATTTGCAGCCCTATATCGGTAATGGTGACGTCTCCATATCAGTGAAATATTCTGGAGTGGGACGTTAAACAGTATGCAATCAATCAATCTAAAGGAGATAAAAATAGTCAAAAAATGGCCACGACCACCCAGCCTCTTTAAAGACACATATGGTACTATTTTGCTAGAGTGATATCAAACTGAAAACTCACATACAAAATGAAAATGAATGTAAACGTTTAAATGTTCTATAGAATGTAAAAACATTCTCTTTGTTGAGATGTTTAGTGAAAAAACATGTACAATTTAAATCCATGTAGATAATTAGTAACAGTGTTTAAAATACTGTAAAATCACATATTTTCGTGGGGTAAAATTTTCGTGGTTTGAGGAAAAAATGTTGGTTAGTGGGGATATGATTTCGTGGATGAAGAACTTTGTAGTAGTTGTGCACATGAAAATTTACATTTCGTGGTGGATATAAATTCGTGGGTCTCTTCATACCACGAAAACAACGAAATTTAAACCCCCACGAAAATTAGTGATTTCACAGTAATCAATAGAAATTAATATTAAGTATTCAAATATTTTTTTCCAATTTCAAAAAATATTACATTTAGTTTTTGAATGCATTTAGATATTAAAAAATAGTCCGTAAATATTGATGATAAATTGTTATTCAAAATGTATGGAAATGTAGCAAAGTATGATATTTTGATGTTGATTTACAAAACAACGCAGTACTGTTAAGGCTACCCGGAGCTTAAAATGCATTTAAAACGTAACACTGCATTGCCAAGTTGATTTTTAGTTTTATTTTTAAGTTATGTACTTCAGTGCGCCAAATTCATAGAAAGGATCCCCTAGGCTATCTATAAACATATTTGTTACGATGTCACATGACCTTGTTGATCACGTGACGGTCATTTTTTTCTTTTTTGAAATGTTTCACATAAATCGCTTCGGCGCAGGTTGTTAACACAATTTTTATTAATTTTTGTCACATAAATAAACTCGTTGCATCCTTGTGAAACCGAAATGTGCTTGGGAAAAGTTATACTATCTCTTTGGAACAATTTATTTCAGATTCACTTCAACTTACCAAAAAATCTGAGGGTATTTTCCGCCGAATATCGTCAACTGTTTTAAAACAAAGCCATCATTCATTTTTCCCAATCAAGATTCAGTTAGAGGGGAACTCTTCTTACATAATTCCACAAAAGATATTAAATAAATCCTCATTTACAACCTGCGCCAGGCTCTTTTACACACATGTTTTGAATTCTGCCTCTGTCCACGGGTATAAAAAAGGGTAAATGTCAAACGTATATTTTCGTACGAAGTTTGAACACGCTGACTCTTAAACAAGATTAACAAAGCTAGGTTATCTATATTATTCGGATATATTACACTTAGAAAAAATGATAAAATCACGTTCATTTTAAACTAGAATTCCGCAACTTTTTATGCAGATTGAAATAAGGTGTTAAGTTTATGACATTCTCCCCATCATTACAGCACAAGTATGCAGTGACTTGACGTCATTTTCAATTATGACGTCATATATTTGTAGTTCAGAGAAGTTCATGCAGAGAGTACACTACAATGTTCTCTGGGAAGCCTTATCGTACCTGCAAACAGATTGTATAAGTTTTCTATAATTTATTTTTGTAGATAATCTTACTATTTTTAGATTGAAAATTTTAAGCCAGTAGTATTCATATAAATATGATTAAACGTATTTTCTCTTTCTGTACTAAACAATTATTTTTATTTAAAAGTGAACATGTATCTGAGCACAAATTGTCAGTATCATTATGAATCCTGAATAAAAATTTGTCCCCATTGTAATAACTTAACCTTCTGAAGACAATTCACTTGTTGCATGGTAGAATTCAAGTATGCTAAAACCATCTTTATCAAAGTTCCTTTATAAATAAATGAATATTGAATTTTTTTACAAAATTGGGCCCATGTTTACACGTACTTTTTAAAACACAAGAAATGCATTTTATGAACTTATTTATTCATGGAATTATTTCAACAAAAATCTGCTCTACACCTAGAACACTTGTACAGACATGGTTATCAAGGATGAAAAGAGACTTATCAAATACAAAGTCCTTGACTATAAAGTTTCTGATCAAAAATCATCAAATTGTAACAGAAAAGGAAAAAAAACGGTCACAGAACGGGAATCAAACCTGGGCTTTCTAAAAATGTCTAATATGCTCTAACAAAAGCAATCAGACGAAACACAAATTATAAACATAGATAGTTTGTTCCATTATACATCTACTAAATAAATGTTTGTTCAGGTAATATTTGTAATTTAGAATGCAATTGACTTACATTGACTGTTCAATCATCCAGATAATATAGCTTATGCCCAGCTCCCAAAGAACTATTACTAGTAACACGTATCACCAATGTCTGTTCAACTTACAGTTTACCTGGTAGTGTACATACCTAGTAACACGGATCATCTATGTTAGATCAACATACAGTTTTGTTGGGAGATTGGTAGTTTGTTTCCCTTTTAACAAAATATAGATAAAACTTTGATTGTTGCAGGATGACTAAATAACCCGAAAGATACTAAGGGGCATAATTTCGGAGAGTGTGGACGATCTTTTCTTATATTTTTCCTTTAATGAAAAGAGTTTCTTGAATCAAATACATAATCAAGAGCACAACACAGAAGTTAAGACTGTCATTTTTGTTTTAAACAATATTCCTTATAAAATCTATCCCATCCTACAGAATTTGAGTACAAAGCAGAAAAGTCAATTCAAGAACAAAACTAAACTGTGCCTTATACTGTCTATAAACGCCGTTTTGTATTCATAAAAAATTACCATTGGTATGCATGTTTCATAATCATATGTTGTCCTTCGCGAAACTGGTTGTGAAAATTGAGCCTTTGACATTTAAATTAAAATATGAAATAATCTACCCATTATGCCTTCCAAATATATTGAAATATCGATAATGAAATGTGTTAAAGATCAGTCGACATGTTCCTCAAAGTATGTATAATTTTTCCCGAGAATTTGACATTGAAATTTAAATACTGAAACAAGTTACCTCACAAAAAAGACGGGTAACTTACCAGGCACTTAAGTTAGATACCACAGGGTTTATATTTCTTATATTACCTGTTATGGGTCAGAATTACCCGAAATGCCAGCAAAGATCAATAACACAATTTAAACTTAACAATAATTTATTTACAGTAATATATAATAAGTATATGAAACATAAAGTACAAACTTAGCAAGAATCTAAGAATACATACATCAGAGTGTCCGTTGCTGCACACAATGTCCCAGTGAAAATATATCCCAGTTATATCTCAATAGTGCTTATACGACAAAGTATATCTATGCATCGAATTGACAGAGTATTTATACAGTATCACAAATCTAGAATATTCTAGAAGTTGTGAGTCTATGATATTACTGGAAAGTCATGGACATATACAAAGTTCAAGAATGTTCTAGAAAAAATGACCGAACATGTTGACCACTCTGGAATGTTCAAGAAACTTAATGTTACTAATTATATACATAATGAAACAATGAAACAATACAAATACAACACACCTCACAACACCTCCCCCCTTAAAGAGTTTGAATGTCAATGAAAACTTAAATTGTAAAACATATGTACATTAATACAAAAATCTAATTTGTTCATGATACTCTGGACAAGGCATCTGCAATAACATTGTCTTTGCCTTTGATATGCTTAATTGTTATGTTGTATTCTTGTAACAACAAACTCCATCTAGTCAGTCTTTGATTCTTGTTTGACAATTTATGCAAAAATGTCAGGGGGTTGTGATCCGTATATACAAGAATTGGATGCAAAGTAACATTCAAATAAACATCAAAATGCTGTAAGGCTAACAACAAAGCAAGGCATTCCTTTTCAATGGTGGAATAGTTTTGCTGACATTTTGTAAGTTTCTTTGAAAAATAAGAAACAACTCTATCTACATTATCACTATGTTCTTGAAACAAAGCTGCCCCGATTCCAACATCACTAGCATCAACAGTAAGCTTAAATTGCTTAGAAAAATCTGGAGTTGACAGAACTGGATTGCTCATAAGGACAGATTTGATTTTATGAAACGATTTTTCACAGTCCTTTGTCCATTCAAAGTTAACCCTCTTTTGTAAAAGATTTGTAAGTGGACTAACTACTGAGGAAAAATTTGGACAAAATTTTCTGTAAAACCCAGCCATGCCCAAAAACCTCATTAACTCTTTCTTGTTTGTAGGAATCGGGAACTTTGCAATAGCTTCCACTTTAGCCATAATGGGTGTAACATAACCTTGACCTACTCTATGACCTAAATACTCTACATAAGCATGACAAAATTCGCTCTTCTCAAGGTTCACAGTTAAGTTTGCTTTAGCTAAAATGTCAAATAAAGCACGCATGATTCGGAGATGTTCGTCCCATGTGTCGCTGTATATGACGACATCATCAATGTAGGCCTCGCATCCCTCGAGGTCTTGAAGGAGGGAGTGAATCATCCTTTGGAATGTAGCCGGTGCGTTTTTCATGCCAAAAGGCATTACTTTATACTGGTAAAGTCCATCTGGTGTAGCAAAAGCAGATATTTCTTTTGCTCTTTCTGTTAACGGTACTTGCCAGTAGCCTTTCAACAGGTCAAATTTACTGACAAATTTGGCGTTTCCAATGCGGTCAATACAGTCATCGATTCTAGGTATTGGAAATGAATCAGTTTTGGTAACAGAATTCACCTTTCTATAGTCTGTACATAATCGGTACGAACCGTCCTGTTTTGGTACAAGAATACATGGTGAGCTCCAATCACTTTTACTAGGTTCAACAATGTCATTGTCCAACATGTACTGCACTTCCCTTCTTAGGTACTGCAATTTTATTGGATTCAGACGGTACGGATGTTGTTTGATAGGCAGAACGTCACTCACTATGACATCATGACAAGCTGCATTAGTTTTCTTTGGAACATCCGAAAAGATTTGATGATACTCATTCATCAAGTTTTTAACTTGTTCTTTTTGGTGAATGTTCAAATGTCCAAGTTTGGCATCCAAATTAGCCAAAACTTCTGAGTTTTTCAAACGAACACTCTGATTACAATCTTTCTCATTCATCTCTACACTCGTATCACTTTCAATACAATTTTGAACAGTCTTAGCATTGGCTAAAGTGGAAACTGGTTTTACAGAATTTCGGTCACACCTTTCAAAATACTCTTTTAACATGTTAATGTGACAAACCCGTTTCTCTTTACGTCGACCTGGTGTCTTAACTACATAGTTTACATCACTGATCTTGCTTTCAATTTCATAAGGGCCATAAAATCTGGCCTGTAAAGGATGACCAGGAATAGGTAAAAATACAAGAACCTTATCACCTGGCTTAAACACCCTATTTCTGGCATCTTTGTCATACCACATTTTCATTTTCATCTGAGAATTCTTCAAATTGTCTTGTGCTAATTTACAAGCATTGTAAAGTTTTTCTTTGAAATCAGACACATAATCTAAAAGATTAAGATCAGTAGTCTCAGTCAGCCACTTTTCCTTCAACAATTTCAAAGGACCTCTAACTGTATGACCGAACACCAATTCAAAAGGACTGAACCCAAGAGACTCCTGGACTGCTTCTCGTGCAGCAAATAGTACAAGATGAACCCCTTCATCCCAGTCTTTTTCATACTGGTAACAATAGGTCTTCAGCATTGTTTTTAGGGTTTGATGAAAACGTTCTAGCGCTCCCTGGGACTCAGGATGATAAGCAGTTGATCTATATTGCCTTATACCCAACTCATGCATGACTTGCTGGAACAACCCCGACATAAAATTTGAGCCTTGATCCGACTGAATTGCCTTGGGTGCTCCTACAAAACTGAAAAACTTGGTTAGGGCCTTAACTATGCTCTTTGCCTTTATATTCCTAAGAGGTATGGCTTCAGGGAATCGAGTGGATGTACACATAATGGTAAGTAAATACTGGTTCCCAGATCTGGTCCTAGGCAAAGGTCCTACACAATCCACCAACACTCGACTAAACGGTTCTTCAAAAGCTGGAATTGGTTGGAGAGGGGCGGATGGTATCTTCTGGTTCGGTTTACCTACCATCTGACAGACATGACACGACTTACAAAACTCAGAAACATCCTTCCTTAGCTTAGGCCAATAAAAATGACTCAAAATCCTATTATAAGTCTTATTGATACCTAAATGACCAGCCATAGGTGTATCGTGAGCTAAACTCATGACATCTCGACGATAAGCAGCTGGGACCACTATCTGGTGAACAACACGCCACACTTCATCTGGGGAAGCGTCAGGTGGTCGCCATTTTCGCATAAGGATGCCATCTTTCATATAGAAGCATTCTCCAACTTTAGTAGCCTCTTCTGGTGGAAGTGCCCTCTTACTAAGTTGAATGATATCTGGGTCTTTATGTTGTTCAGAGAGTAAACGTTCTCGGCTGAGGATGTCCTTGCCTTGGCTAACTAGTGGATGCAACTCATCATCCTCACCACCAAATTTTGGTAACAGTTCTTTCTTCTCTTGCTTCTTGATATTGTGTGGTTCCATGCTTGTTTGAGTGCCATCAAGGTCAGATAAGAAAGTGTCATTCAAATCAATATCAACAGAGGAATTCGTCTCGTCAAAGGCTTGAGTATGGTCTGCCTCCATTTCTCGTCTTCTGGCCATCGCTCTAGTAACAGCACAGGCTGGATAAATGTCATCATCTTCATCATCGCACATGACATCTGGAGTGATTTTCTCACAAACTATAGGATCTGGTACAACTTTTCCACCAGCTAAATCGTTGCCTAGCAACAAAGAAATGCCTGGAACGGGAAGAGTAGGTCGAACACCTACGATAACAGGTCCAGTAACTAAATCTGACTTCAAACTAATTCTATGCAGGGGAACATCAATGACGCCTAGCTCCACACCCTGTAATAAAACTGACCCACCAGTAGAAGTCTGCTCAGACAAAGGAAGCACGCCCTCTAACAATAACGTCTGTGCAGCACCAGTATCTCTCAAAATCTGGACAGGTTTTATTTCGCTAGAGTCACCGAGTGAAACAAATCCCTGAGACATAAAGGGCTTATAATCCTCCATAGAATCAATAGAACTGGACTGTGAACCCTGGACATCAGGAGTGTCAGAACAAATCGAAACTAAGGCTTCTCTATCACCTCTAAATGCCGCACAAGCATGTGGTTGAGTTTTGTCAAAATCATTTTTTCTCTTAAGTTTAAAGCATTCACTGATCAGATGACCCTTTTTCTTACAATAACTACAAGTAGGAAGCGACCCTATTCCAGATGATCCTTCAAAACGTCCTGGACCGGACTTAGAACCACCTTGGGATGGAGACTGGGAACTTGTGAAAGACTGAGACCCTGAACCACTCTTTTTATATGTGTCTGAATTTGTAGAATTACTGCTAGTCTGAGATCTTGATACAAAATTCTTTTTATGAGACAGAGCATAAGTATCAGATATGACTGCTGCCTCTTCAAGAGTTTTCACATTCTTATCTTCTAGATGTGTTTTCAAATCTTGAGTAACACATTCCTTAAACTCTTCTACCAGGATGACTTGGCGCAAATTAGCAAAAGTTTTATCAAGTTTCTTAGATCTAAACCAGTGATCAAATAAATCTTCTTTCTCTCGTGAAAATTCAACAAATGTTTGATTATCAAACTTTCTATACTTTCTGAACTTTTGTCTATATGCTTCAGGTACTAATTCATATGCTTTTAATATTGCTGCTTTGACCTTCTCATAGTCTGAACTTTCAGCTACCCCTAGTGCAGAGTATACCTCAGCTGCTTTGCCAACCAGTACACTTTGTAACATTGTTGACCAAACGTGTTGTGGCCATTTAAGATTTTCTGCGACTTTCTCGAATTGGGGAAAATACTTGTCTACAGATTTTTCTTGAAATTTCGGAACTAACCTAATATTTTTTGCTGCATCAAATTCATTCTTGACTAATGAGGGTTCTGGTTTCTGCTGTAATCTTAATTTCTCTAATTCAAAGTTCATTTCACGCTCTCTTTCTCGCTCTTCTCTTTCTCTATCTAATTTGTCTAATTCAAATTTCCGTTCACGCTCTCGTTCTTCAAATCTCATTTTTTCCAACTCTACTTGATACTGAAATTCTGACATATTATAAGATTCTGATTTAAGTGTATAATCTGGAAGATCATATTTTCCAAAGATGTTTTCTTCAACTAGTTTGTTTGCAACCTTTATTCTAATGTCTTGCTTTCTCTGTGAAGATTTAACCTCTAACCCAAGATGCAAACCTAACGCGATCAAGTCATCCTTTTTTAACGTATCAAAAACCTGTACACTTGGTGAACTAAGAAAGTCTGTGACCGAAAATACCATGTTGATTTTTGCTGGCTTATAGTCAAATTTAACGGTTCAATAAACAAAATTCTGACAATAAACTGCAAAAGTGCAAGAAATTCTTTATCCCGGACGAGCCCCCAATTCTGTTATGGGTCAGAATTACCCGAAATGCCAGCAAAGATCAATAACACAATTTAAACTTAACAATAATTTATTTACAGTAATATATAATAAGTATATGAAACATAAAGTACAAACTTAGCAAGAATCTAAGAATACATACATCAGAGTGTCCGTTGCTGCACACAATGTCCCAGTGAAAATATATCCCAGTTATATCTCAATAGTGCTTATACGACAAAGTATATCTATGCATCGAATTGACAGAGTATTTATACAGTATCATAAATCTAGAATATTCTAGAAGTTGTGAGTCTATGATATTACTGGAAAGTTATGGACATATACAAAGTTCAAGAATGTTCTAGAAAATATGACCGAACATGTTGACCACTCTGGAATGTTCAAGAAACTTAATGTTACTAATTATATACATAATGAAACAATGAAACAATACAGATACAACACACCTCACAACATACCCTTGTAGGTAAAAATAATGTTAAAAATGTATAAATCTCAAGAGAATGACAAGTATGAAATCTTTTTATATGCATAAAAACCCAGAATTACAAAAAATATACTTGAGAGAATGTGTCGTCTGACCTTAAGCCCAAAGTCCGATCAAAAATACAGATCGACAGTGAGCAGAGTATATACTGGCCTCAAAAAACATCAGAAGTTGGATCAGGTGTCATGGAGGAGTAAGCATCCTTTGCTCATTGTCATAATAGGTGAAACGGGAAAATCTTAAATTTGACTTAATGATATATTGTATGTGCTTACTATATCACAGAATCGACTGTATGACTAATGAAATGACTGTGATTGATTGATTGATTGATTGTTTATTCTTTAACGTCCCTCTCAAGACTTTTCCACTCATACGGAGAAATCACCCTATGCCGGTGAAGGGCTTTAAATTTTGACCTATACTCGGCACTCAGGACCATTGAGCAGTGAGGCATCTTTATCGTGCCAACGCCTGCCGCTGACTGGGGGCCTCGGTTTTTAAGGTCCCGAAGGACACGCAACTTTCACTTTAAAGTGCCGAGCGCATGGCGAAGGAACAGATGCTACCCATTTTTTATGGACAGTCGAGGCCGAGATACGAACTCACGACCTCACGATCACGGAGCGAGCGCTCTACCGACTGAACTACGGTTAACGGTCAGAAATGACTATGAACGAGACTGTAGATATTCCTATTTCATTAATTAAGTGTATGTAAAAAGCTCATCTCCTTTAAGAAGTTGCCCATACTTACGTACACAAATTTGAAAACTAGATCACATTAAAGATAAAATTCTAGAAGTGTTTTAAAAAACACATACTGTGTTCACTCTTTGGGTGCGATTGAAAAAGAGGCGGTCGTGCTTAGAATTACTGCTCTGCACAAACTGAATATCCTTGGTAGCTTTCGCGGGTATACGGCTTCCTGTGACTAAAAATCAAAGATCCAGGTAAGATATTGCCCAACTCGTTCTATTGACTCTTACTAATGTTTGGGCATATAAAATATATGCAGGATACTGTGAAATCACTAATTTTCGTTGGGGTTTAATTTTCGTTGTTTTCGTGGTATGAAGAGACCAACGAATTTATGTCCACCATAATCATACACCATCCACCATAATCATCCACCATAAATGTAAATTGTCATATGCACAACTACTAAAAAGTTCTTCATCCACGAAATCAAATCCCCTCGAACCAACATTTTTTTTCTTAAACCACGAAAATTTGACCCCACGAAAATATGTGATTTTACAGTAAATATTCTTTACCTCGAGATTTAATATTGAGCAACTGGGGAAAAGTTAACTTTAACAAAATCCTAGCTTTTACCCACTTTACAATCTAATATTATGTTGTTTAAAAAAGTTTTAAAACTTACCTGTAGAGAATCTGAGGTAATCTCTGAGCTGGGTTTCATTATACCTGTCTATTATGTTGCGTTCTCTATACGGTATTTGGTTATAAGCTGCGTCCGTAAATGCAAACACCGTCATAATAATCGGAGATTCATAAAACCTCGTAAGTTGTGCTCTGGTAACTAACTGCGCAAACTAAAAATGAAGTGATTTTATGGTAAACAATATGGATTATAATCCTTTGAATCCACATGTACCTCTGAGAAATATATGTTTTTTAAGAAAGGATTCAATTTGTAGTATATATATATATATATATACTACAAATTGAATCCTTTCTTAAAAAACATATATTTCTATATATATAATCATATGTGAGTATCTTATGCCTCTCAACCTATTCACACATGCACCGCTCCATATCTATCTGTTTTGTAACTTATAGAAGACCCCTGTCATTAAATGATTGCATAATTTGGTATCCTCAATCAAAGTTAGTACCTTTTCATTCAGATTTCAATTGCAATTAATTAAATTGACAATGTTTTAATGATAATAAACAGAATGATTCAAAAGATTACCACAGTACTCATATAACTTAACTCAAAATCGCAGAGAAAATAGGGGGTCTAGATCTGTGTTCATCCTACTGATCTACTGTACATTTAATTTGACCTTTTTGCATTTAAATTTTATCTCTTTGGTTAATTACTTAAACCTTTATTATATTTTATCCGATGCAACAATGGCAATAAATACAATCTTATTTTAGGTAAAAAAAAAAAAAATCTTGTAAATACATGCATGTAAATTATTGTGTGACCTTTTTACAATATAAAGTACCATATATGGGGGATTAAAATACTTGGTAGGCAATAAAAATATTTTCTCATATCAAACTTTTTACGACTTCAGTGCTGATCAGTCACAAGTATCGGATAGATTAATATAATGAAAAAAATTGGGGTCAGTGATGTTAATTTTTGAATAATGGTCAAAATATGTGATTTTCAGGCAAAAAAATGGTGTACATTTTATCTTGACTTCCTTAAACATCTTCATTTTTTGGCAAAGTTTATTGAGGGAAGGTTTAATACTTGCTCGTTTATATAAATTATGACCCATATTAAATCTTCCTAGCAATATCATAACAGAAAATATTCTCCAAATAAAAGTATGTGAGGCAAAATTTCCAGTACATTAAATTTAATAAATGTGCAGATTTACAGTATTTTCTGCTTAATATCCTTCCACCACAAAAAATAGTCCAACCTAAATCGTGCTTCTTTGAAAATTTTTGAGCAGTTTTATTAATATGTAAAAACAATTACATTGTTGAATTTTAATATGCTATAAAAATTGAATTTTAATAAATAGTTTTGAAGAAAGGATTTCATCGCAAACTTTTCTTAAAAGCTGACGAGTGACATACATAAAGATGAAACATTTTTGTGAAAAAAATAATGAAAGACATTCTTTAATTCTCTTTTCTTTATTCAAGCAATGTTTTCATGAAAAGTTTAAACAGTCAATAATTTTCAAGTTTAGAATATTAGATAATAAATTTCGAAAGGAAATACAAAACATTTCACTGGTGTCAAAATACGAAATTTTACCATAGAAAACCGTGTTGTATTCCGGAGAATTTGTAGAATATTTCCCTGTCCTTGAACATAATTAACAACAAGACACAGTGAAATCAATAGTAAAATAATAACAACTCTGGATTCCATGCCTTCGCATTTGAAATTGTAAAGTTACACTTTACTTTCGAAAGTTATGCCTTATAATGCACAATTATATGCTATCATATATCATGACGATAGCACAAAATGAAGTAAATCAAATCTATTTTGCATATAGTTTAATATATATCAAAAAATGAAACAGATTTTGTTAAATCAATCCAATATATCACACAGAAATGTATTTCACAGAAATATAAGATTGATAACATTTAAACAGCACAACATTTTTTAAAATGGTTGACATCTCTGAAAACAATGCACCTGTTATAATTTAATATTTCATTGTGTAACACTTCTTGTATATTACTCATAAGTTCCGATTTAATTTCCGAATTGTACGCAGTGAATTGGTTGTCCGATGGTACCTATTATGCATTTTTTCATAATGGATGATGTTTTTTTTTAAAGATATGCTGATATTAAAAAAATCATACTCAAATGAGCAATACTCCTTAAGAATTTACCCAAGGTAAAGATTTGTTTTATAGAAAAAAACATTCCAAAACTTATATTCAGATTTTGAATAATGGGAAGTTATTTTCAGCCGTTATAATACTAGTCTTGCAAGATATTATGATGCAGTGTTCAAAGTGAAAAGATAGTTTCTCTCAATATGTTGGGAAAAAAACTTTTCATAGACATTTATTGAACAATTTCTTTCTCTTAAAACTAATTATCTGGAATTAAAACTTTTCAGTTATTGTTTTGAATTTATCAAAAAAAAAAAAACAAAGATTCAAATTGTGAATGAATAGTCAAAGAGTGTTTTAAGGTTTTGTTCGAGTAGTAAGTGAGTGCAGACTTGTCACATACGCAGCATTGTAAAGGCTGAAAAAAGGAGGCGGGACCTAATTTATACGGGAAAAGTTAACTGTGACGTCACACAAAAATATTACTTTTATGTATTCCTCATTATACCAGAAAATGAAATAATTTGCAGCTTTAAACTGTATTAGCATAATTAACAACAATAAAACTATCAAAGCATTAAAAAAATTGTGAGTTAAATCCCATGCGGCTAGTTATAAACAAATCACTGATCTCGATGAACTTGACAATCATGGCGTCATTTTGGTAATAATGACATATTTCATGTGCTGTGAAAGGCAGATTGAGGAATTTGTTAACAATGAAAAATGCGTTTTATTATAAAACAGAATATTATTTACAGGTTTTAAATAGGCTATTAACACCAAGGTATACCTTTTGTTTAGTGCGATTATTCACTAACTATCGAGAGAATGTATTTAAATGATGTTGTCGTGTTTTTATGTTCAGGTTAGGTATATTTTACATCGAGGTGCCTCATTAAATCGTTCTTTTGCAAGGGCATACACTAAATAAATTTCAACATTTTTTTTAAAATTATAAATAAAGGGTATGTTCCTTAACTTGAAAAGTGCTGCTGCTTTCTTTAAATCGAGAGCGTGATTTATACGTATACAAAATATTTGGAAAAAGTCATACATATTTCGACATGGGCCTACTTACTTGAAATTTTAACTATTAAATTCTATACAAAGCAGCAGCACTTTTCAGAAAGTACAAAGTCGACAGAAACAATTAATGGCTTGAATTGTCAATTCCTAATAGGGTATGCCCTTTTGGTATTGAAATTTGTTAATGACCTTTGTTCAGTACACGTACTATGCATTTCTCACATGACTGTTCATCGATTGGACCAAACTTCATACAGTACAAAGTAGGTTATACTATGCTATTTCCATACGTATTTAAGTTCATTGATAATAAAACAGCTGAATAAAATAAATTCAGTTTTAAAAACAATTCCCGTTTTTGCACTTCTATTTTCCGTTGATTTCTCATAGTAAGCCTTAACAGTGCTGCGTAGGCATATTTCATGAAGTGCGCTAGCTCTTCATAATAAATAAGCCTACGTGCAAGTCTGTGTGATTGACACATCAATAATTCACACTAACTCTAAAGCATTACCATTTTTTTTATTTCACATGTTTGATAGCAACTAAAATATACTCATTTTAATCTTTCTTTTTACATGTACATATTAACTCTTTGTGTATATTTCTACGTGTGACTAGACAAAAAATTGATACGAAAACGATTCAAACATTTGGCTTACTGAAAAAACACATTTAAAGTATATATTAGGAATTAATTACTTGTGACGTAACAGGCAAGTGACGCTGCGGTCTAACAATTCTTATGTAAGACCGGTCAATAGTAAAATTGTAAGAACGATGTAATAAACAGTTCTTTTGTTTGACTTTTTATAAGTAATAAATATATAGAATGATATTTTGAAGGGTATAACAATGTGCATTGAGGCATCGAAATACCTTTTAAAAGTATTTGTTTACATTATTTGATTTTTATTAAATTTACTAAAACAGAGTTCACACATATCAATTAGTGGAACTTTGATATTTTCATGGTTGAAAAAGAACAACAATTCTCATTTGCATTTTTGTGGTTTCTTGCTAACTGCAACTGTCTTTTTATTCGTTCTTTTGAAAGAAATAGTGCTTCGCAGAAATATAGACATGAGAAGTTTATCTACTGTAACTTGTACTTTCTGTACATTTTGACTTTTTAGCTCGGGATGATAATAGTATTTTTTATCTGTTTGACTGCTCTGTATATTCATAAGGTGGGATTTTTAAGAGTCAACTTCTAAAACCTAGAATCATGAGAAATTCATCCAACTTCAAAATTATAACCTTTCAACTCTAAATGCTGAGGAATTTTCCTTTTCATAGAAGGAAAAATAAACCATACTTCATTATCCTACCCTTAAGTATGGTTTCCTTCAGCAATGTTATTTCTTTTCGATGCTACATTTCGACAAAAATAAAAGGAGTATGGTTAATCAATCAATATTTTTTTTAAAAATGCTAACCTTTAAGAAGAAATCATTAAAATTTCAATATCATGGTATCAAGAAAAAACACATTTTTAACAATTTGTAAAGACCTATGGTAGAATCGTGTAGTCGAAACGTCGTGCCATATACATATTCATTCCCCTTAAAACATCAACTTCGGAAACTTAAGATAAAAATTTAAAAAGAAATCTATGCTTAAACATTTAATATGTTAAAAACGTAGGGGTATTCCAGTGTACTGCAGTTCGAAAATGCTAATTTCTATTACGAGAATGTGACCTTAATTCGATTGATTGGTTGATTGTTTATTGTTTTACGTCCCTGTTGAGAATTTTTCACTCATATGAAGACGTCGCCGTATGCCGGTGAAGGGCTTCAAATTTAGACCTATACTCGGCACTCAGGGCCATTGAGCAGTCAGGGTTCTTTATCGTGCCAGCGCCTACCGTGACACGACACCTAGGTTTTTAAGGTCATATCCGAAAGACCCGTGACTTTCACTTCTGATGCAATATCCGTGTTCATACTAAACAAGTTTTACTGTACACAGAGACACGTGCGCTAATGAGGCATCACAACGGGGCTACATAGAGTTAACATGTAACAAGAAAATTAAAATGAGTATATATTAGCTGCTATCAAACATAAGAAATAAAAAAAAAATGGTAATGTCTTTGGGTTAAGTGTTGAAAGTATTGTTGTATGAATCGCACAGACATGCACGTTGGCATATTTATTATGAAGAGATAGCGCACTTTATGAAATACGTGATATGGCTACGTGACAAGTCTGCACTCACCAACTACTCGAACAAAACTTTAAACATTTCTTGACTATTTATTCACATTTTGAAATCGTTATTTTGATAATTTCAAAACAAATACCTGAAAAGTTTAATTCCAGATAATTAGTTTTAAGAGAAAGAAATTGTTCAATAAATATCTATGAAAAGTTTTTCTCCCAACATATCGAGGGAAATTATCTTTTCACTTTTGAAGACTGCATCAAAATATCTTGCAAGACATGTATTGCTGGTATAACGGCTGAAAATAACTTCCCATTATTTGAAATCTGAACATATGTTTTGGAATTTTTTTTTACTATAAAGCAAATCTTTACCTTAGGTTAATTCTTAAACAGTATTACTTATTTGAGTATGATATTAATAACATCAGCATATCTTTAAAAACATCACCCAGCATGAAAAACAATGCATTATAGGTACTCTCGGACAAACAATACTCTGCGTACAATTCTGAAATTAAAACCGAACTTATGAGAAATATACGAATAGAGATACACAATGAAATATTCAACTGTGGTCCAAACATAATTTACACAATTTAAAATCGTAACAGGTGTATTGTTTTCAGAGATGTCAACCATTTTAAAAAATGTTGTGCTGATAAAATGTTATCAATCTTACATTTCTGTGAAATACATTTCTGTGTGCAATATTGGATTGATTTAACAAAATCTGTTTCATTTTTTGACATTGATTAAATTATATGCAAAATAGATTTGATTTACTTCATTTTGTGCTATCGTCATGATATACGATAGCATATAATTGTGCATTATAAAGCATAACTTTCGAAAGTAAAGTGTAACTTTACAATCTCAAATGCGAAGGCATGGAACCAAGAGTAGCTTTTATTGTCCTATTGATTTCACTGTGTCTTGTGGTTAATCATGTTCAAGGACAGGGAAATATTCTACAAATTCTCAGGAATACAACAGGGTTTTCTAAGGTAAAACTTCGTATTTTGATCCTATTAAAAAATTTTGTATTTCTTGTCGAAGTTTATTATCTAGTATTTTAAAGTATAAAATGTTGACTGTTTAAACTTTGCATGAAAACATTGTTTGAATAAAGAAAAGAGAATGAAAAGAATGTATTTCATTACTTTGTTCACAAACATTTGTTCCATCTTAAGGTATGTCACTCGTCCGCTTTTCAGAAAACTTTGTGCAGAACCTCTTCCTTCGAAAATATTTACTAAAATTCAATTTTTATAACATTAAAATTCCACAATGTAATTTCTTTTATCATTTAATGAAAAAAAAACTGCTCAAAAATGTACAACGAAGCAAGTTTTTTTTTTTGTAGTAGAAGGATATTTAGCAGATAATTCTGTAAATCTGCACATTTATTAAATTTAATGTAACGGAAATTAAGCTTCACATACATTGACTTGGATAATATTTTCTGTTATGATATTGCTAGGAGGATTTAATAAAGGTCTTCATTTATATTTTTTCGAACAAGTATTACACCTTCCCTAAATAATCGTTGCTAAAAAATGAAGATGTTTTAAAGAACTCAAGATAAAATTTACACCATTTTTTTGCCTGAAAATCATATATTTTGACCATCAAAATTAACATCACTGACCCCAATTTTTTTTTCATTATATTAATCTACCCGATGCTTGTAACTGATCAGCACTGAAGTCATAGAAGGTTTTATATAAGAAAATATTTTATTGCCTTTCAAGTATTTTATTCCCCCAACTATGGTACTTTATAGTGCAAAAAGGTGACATAATAGTTTACACGCATGGATTTACCTGATTTTTATCAATAAAAAATATTATTCAAAGTATTTTTTTTTACGTATAATAGGATTTAATATCAAATATATGGGTTTAAGTAATTAACCAAAGAGATAGAATTTAAATACAAACAGGTCAATTTAAATGTACCGTAGATCAGTAGGATGCACACAGACCCCTTATTTTCTCTGCGATTTTGAGTTACACTATATGAGTGCTGTGGTAATAATTTTGAATCATTTTGTTTATTATCATTAAAACATTGTCAATTTAAGTTAATTGTAATTGAAATCTGAATGAAAAGGCATTAACTTTAATTGTGGATGCCAAATAGTGCAATTATGTAATGACAGGAGGGCTTTTGTATGTTACAAAACAGAGAAACTTGGAGCGGGGTATGTTTAAATAGGTTGATCCTTGACATAAGATACTCAAATATGAATGTATATATACCAAAAAATTGAATCCTTTCTAAAAATACATGTATTTCTCACAGGGTAGATTCAAAGGATTACAATTCATATTTTTTACCATAAAATCACTTCAATTTTTAGTTTGCGCAGCTATTTACCAGAGCACAACTTACGAGGTTTTATGAATCTCCGATTATTATGACGGTGTTTGCATTTACGGACGCAGCTTATAACCAACTCCCGTACAGAGAACGCAACATAATAGACAGCTATGATGAAACCCAGCTCAGAGATTACTTCAGATTTTGTACAGGTAAGTTTCAAAACAGTTTTTTTTAAACAAAATAATATTTATTTGTAAAGTGGGCAAAAAACTAATATTTTGTTAACCTTTCCCCGGTTGCTCAATATTAAGTTTCGAGGTTAAGAATGTTTATCCTTTATATATTTTATATGCCCAAACATTAGTAAGAATCAATTGAACAAGTTGGGCAATATCTTACCTCGATCTTTGATTTTTTAGTCGCAGGAAGCCGCATACCCACGCTAGATTTCCAGGATATTCAGTATGTGCAGAGCGGCAATTTCAAGCACGACCGCCTCTTTTTCAGTCGCGTCAAGAGAATGAACACAGTAGGTGTTTTTTTTTTTTTAAACATTTCAGGAATTTAATCTTAAATGTGATTCAGTTCTCAAACTTGTATACGTAAGTATGGGCAACTTCTTTAACGAGGTTAGTTAGTTACATACACTGTGAAATAATATGCATCGATCAACAAGTTTTTTCTCTTCAATATCGCCCTTGAAATTTTTTTATGAAACAAAATATTAATTATATTTTATCAACATTTTCGCATCTGAAATTGCTAGATCAATTAAAAGAATTATACGTTAAGAGATGGAAATATCTCAATTTACACTGTTAAAAGGAACAAGGTATAAATGTTTTAGGCAATTTATTTTAGATAATTAATGAAAAGATTCACTGTATTCTTATTGGACAGGTACAGGTAACGTTAACATGTGAACAAAGCTCGAGGCAAATAAGTTAAAAGCACTTAAAAGACAATGACAAATCAAACAATTTAATAAGAAACATGCAAGAAATTAGTTATGTTAACATTTCACAAAAAATCCTGTGCAAAATGGCAAAAATAATCTAGTGAATTGAATGTCTCAGATTCATTATTGTAAACGCAGCCGTGGCTCCAATCATAAATTTTCTCAATTCACCGTTATATGCTATGTAATAGATTTATTTCACAATGATTGATCCATGGAACATATTTAAAATCCAATGGACACAAAAGATAAATGAGAAGCATGCCTTTTGTTACACATAACCTTGGGCTTTTTGTTTATTGAAATATCCACTATTTCCGCATTTATCATAAACTTCTCACAAAATTCCAACGGAATCTATAATTCCGTTCGGTGATTTATGACCATTTGTCCACCCATTCCTGCGTCGTTTGAGCGAGTGTCTGTTGCTGTTTGAAGGAGAGGCTGGAGTTAAATCCTCCCGAATTCGAAACATGCACACAAAAGAAAAAGTGTTGGATTAAAAAAAATACATCAGAAATAATCTCCAAATTTCATATCAAATGCTTAAAAAGTTGTTGGAGTAAAATCCTATTGCTTTACAAAAATTACCTGTTAATGGAAAACTGTTTCTTGCAAATTCCGAAACATAAGAATATATATACGGATTTCACAGTAGAAAAATTGAACTGAGGCATCTTGGTGTAATCGATGAATGGCATCGTCAAATCACCCGATTCTGAAGGTCTTTAGTTTTCAAAATTAAAATGTACGTCGTCATGCGTGGTCGTTGCGTTGTAAAATGAATAAATTGTAAATAATTTAGTAGAAAACTGACTTTTGTGCATGCGCAGTCTCTATAAAAAATGTCACAATGCGGATAAATAAGACTAAGCAAAGTTAATGTTCATATTTTCGATATAATACACCCCTTGATGATTCCTTTTGTTAATAAAGTCAGATGAAAAACCAAAACTGGTTTTCTTTGGCCTAACTTGATGAACAGTGCCAGGTAGTCATCTAAGCAGAACGAGACCTTACCTTTGGCTGTCCAATAAGATAACAATGGAAGTGTTCGACAGTGGTGAGTTGTTTTAAGTAAGTTATAAGCCTCTTCAAACTGAACATTATGTCAGATATTGGCGCTAACGCTCCTTGGGTCATCTAATATCTTACATAATGACAATTTTCGGCTTATAACCATTACTTAATGCAATTGCTTTTAAATGCTCAAGGAGAAGGTGGACCTTTCTTCGGCTGCCATATTAAATAACGGAATTTTTGGCTTTTTGAATAACAAAATACAAAGTTTAACTAACTATCATAAAAAATATGACGAACCTTTGATTTGGACAGTTTTGTATGTTTTTTTTTTTTCGCAGATTTACTCTTAAGGTGTAATATCCCTCGCGGGTATGTTAAGGAAGCATATAAAACATTTCTCGGGAAATTTAGACTTTTTAAAAAAAATTAAGTTTGATCAATTACCGAAACCACTGATAAACCTAAACTGTTATTAACTAGTGCAAACAGATAAACGAGTGTCTAACGCAAAGACGTACATCACTGCCACGCATCACGTGACTTATATTAATAGCGAAATTTTCCTAAATAAAAAGGCTAACAGAACAACAATACCCCGGAGTTTAATACTTTGTTTGAGTAAATAATATAGTTGAAAAACATCTATTTTGTCTAAAAAGTGCTGCTAGAATCCCACTGTCCTGTCAATAAAATAATTATTCCATATATTCACGAAACCTTACCCCATGTTTTGAATTTTATATATATGAACCGAGATTTTTCGTAAAACCATGTTTAACTCGGGATTCTAGCAGCACTTTCCAAGTTTGTCAAAAGGCAAACTTTTCATCTGTATAAATCTTATGTTTTGAAATGTCCAGCTTATTGTTGTTCTGTTGCATTATTTTTGTCACGAATGACAGAGGAAAGTCGACCAGGATACGTTACATAGCTAACTGTCTTCGAAAGAGAATATAATCGATGAAAATATATTAGCATACCTGTATAATTAAGTGAACTCCATATGAATTTCACATAATATTCACGATATTTCCTTTTTAACTTCATTTTACGTATCTTTGTACATACCGTCTTAGCCAAATTCTCTTTACACAACATCATCAATTCCCAAGTTACTTAAAGTACACATATGACGTTATCGGTGGTAGATTTTAATCAAAATGACAGATACAGCATAACAAAACAAAAATATTTTATTTTTGTCAATGTTTACACGTTTCTATTCATATTCTAGAGTTAAATTACATCTCTAAATACCAATATTACGAAATCTTGTAAAATTGACGTCATCTTGCCTATTATGACGTCATAATGAAGCACTGATTTAGTCAAGGTAGAATATTTTGCATGCTTCCTTATTACCCCTGTGCTCTGATAAGTAAGATGACTTTCTGTAGTAATTCCATGATCCTGTTAGAATTTACAGATTTTTTTATTATTTATGAGGACCATTTGATCTTGAAGTCTATCTAAAGTGGTCACTTGCATAGACGTCTTGTTTCTTTTACCAATATTTTCGTCAATTGCATATAGAAATTGACACATTTCTATTTCTAAAAGTATAAATCTTTTATTGTTACATATATTTTTTTATTCCAATTAAGATGCCAAGAAGAGGTGAACATAGCATATAGTTTAAACTCTTATAAGGTTGTCAAATTTTAGCTTAGTAGATGAAAAAATCAAATAATTAGAAGAGACTCACTGACTTAGTTATACTTCCTGTATTTTCTTAGACTACATCCTTCAAGTATTGCGTCAACGGTGTGGAGATTTCAGAGGGAGCAACCAGTGACATTTCAGCTACCAATGGCATCGTTCATGGTCTGAATGGGGTCATGTGTAAAACAAGCCAGAAAACAGCATATGGGTGGATCGAAGATCCAGAGGATACCACACAGAGATTTACGTATGTGTTTCATAGAAGAATAAACTGCAATTACTTTTTGTCGATGAGAATTTTATTTTTGTCACATTAAGTAAATTGGCCAATTTGCTTGCAGGAATTCTGTTCTAATAATATTTGAATAGTAAGAGTATCTAGAATTCTTTACGTATTTTAGAAAATTTATAAAATTATAATATATTTCTTACAAAAAGGGCTTTGATTACTCTTACCAACCCTTCTGAAGATTTTTGAACTTAACTTCAACTTTGGCTTGACAAAGATTTTATCAAATTTTCAATTGTAGTTTTTTTTTTCTCTCTCCCTAATTGTAAGGCTATGTACCCCACATTAAGTGCTTATTTGAATAGAGTATAAAAAATTAAACTACTTCTCTTGCTTATTTTACCCAGTTTGTACTACATGTATTGTTATTGGCTGCTACATCA
This sequence comes from Saccostrea glomerata, assembly GCA_003671525.1. Taxonomy (NCBI): domain Eukaryota; kingdom Metazoa; phylum Mollusca; class Bivalvia; order Ostreida; family Ostreidae; genus Saccostrea; species Saccostrea glomerata. Next base: position 717,742 of record PRKT01000162.1, on the reverse strand, counting down.
ACACACGTTATATATTAACAAAGAGATCATAGTTTTCTTACCATTTACGGGTGGTAGATTTCTTATTTAAAGAAGGAATGTGCAAGAGGAGATAACTGCAAAAAGGACTATATATGATAAGAGCCAATTTTGGCCCCTTAAAACCTACTTTTAAGAATGATGTTTAAATATGTTTAATTGATTTCGTTTAATTGATTTTGTAGAAAAGATTATATTAGATATATTTCCAATATATTCTTTCACATTTATATAAACACTGGCTGTAAATTACAACAGAAACACAGTTTTTTAAATATATAACCAAAAAAGCCACAAATATGTCTTTTTCTTAATGTTTTTTCTTATGGGAAACAGAGAACGTATTTTAGAACATACATGATTTTTCTGTAAGTAATTAGTATAGGATAGATACATCTTTGTTAAAAAAGAAGTATGTTCTAGTCTACGCTCAATATTTTCTTAAAGAAAACTGCTTGAAAATATGCTAAACTTATGAGAAAACGTAAATTTTATGATGTCATATATTTTTAAATCAACAGCATTTTAATCAAATTGTAGATGACCGAAAAAGGTGGCATGTATAAATGTACAATGTTAAGCTATATACAAATATATATAAATCATATCTGAATAAGATACATGTATTAAGTATATGTGGTCATTTGAGACATTTGTCATTTTTTTTCTTTTTTAAAATGGAAAAAAAATCAATGACTTTCTCGTGGTTAATCAACTAGTCTGTCCAGAAAATGTAGAGCCACGTGGATTGTGATTTAAAGTTGTAGCAGGTATAAAGAGTTAATAAACTAAAGGTGAGTTTAATTACCGGATTTGTAGGAAATTCCTGGATTTGATGAACAACATATATGTGATGGACCTGATAGATGAACTTTCGTCATCATACTTAAAAAAACACTTTACTTGTTCCTAATGACGAAGCCATGCAGAAAATTCCTATTGCAAAGCTGAACAGACTGAAGAATGATCCCACAGAAATAGAAAAGGTAAACTTCACTTGGCAGATCCCATAGAATTACAGAAGTCTAAAATACACTTATCAAATCCCATATAATTACAACAAATAAGAGACACTAACACCATTCAATAGAATTAAAACTGATTGATATACATATACACTAACCAGTTCCTATAGTTCTCAAACAGATAGTATGGTGTCTGTCTGGAAAAAGGATTTGGAAATAACAATCAGTATTTAATCACAAAGTAAAAAAAAAAAAACAATAAAAAATAAGAACGGACACCCAAAACATCAGAGGTGGGATCAGGTGCCCTGGAGGAATGATCATCCCCTGCTGACCTGTCACACCCGCCGTGTGCTCCTTGTCATGATCAAGAAATAATGGTAAAAATCCGTCGTCAATTTAGTGTATAAAAAATGGACTAGCAATTGATATGAAAAACGTGAGTCGGCATTTGACTCAATGATAAATTGTATTTCATTCTTTTGGAAAATTAATGTTTAACCAAGTAAAACAGAGAAAAAATATTTATAATTTTAGTAAAAACAAAATTTTCCAAAAATGTAAGTAAATATAAAAAAGTTTACTATAGAAAGCCAAGCCATTAAATATACACCAAATCACAATTTTATACTTTTCCACAAAATTGGGGCAAATGGACGTTAAGTGGACCTGGTATGGATACCAATGTACTGAATAAATAGTAGTCGATATGATAGTCTCAGCATATTATTTGATTTCAAACAGGGGAATTGCTTCTGGTGTAACTACAAGGACCATCATCAGTGATTAACATCTGTATATCTTGGCAAAATTGAGTAGGCAATGTATATTGGGAAATAGGTTTTCAGACAAGAAGATCATTTTTTTTGGATTTGTTATGACACTTAGAATTTGCCATCAAAATTGTACTTGAAAAAAACGGTGTTCTATATATTTTCATTCAAATTAGACAAATGTTTACTTCACAAAAAAATGAATAATAAGTGATGCGTTAGCAATTTTTTTAAAGTGTACATAGCTTCTACAGATAATTGTCATATAATGGCTGCCACTTCTATAATCATTTTACTGGATACCCGAAGACTTCAACATTATTCTGATTTTATACATTTTTTTTTCATTATTGAAGGTTTATGAAACACTGATACTTTAAATAGATATATAACAATTGGTTTAACATTTTTAAATTTAGATCCTTAAAGCCCACTACATACCCAATAGAGTCATCTTTACCAACTGCATCTCTAACAATGAAGGAATTACCAATGCTCAAGGTCAATCATTGACTTTTCTGAAGTCCTCTGATAACAATGGTAAGTTACAGCTTCCTAGGGGGTCAAGGCTGTTGCTAGAGGGGTACAGGGTGTTGTAGGTATAAGAGGTGAATGTTACTCATGTATTATCTTATCCCTTTTATTGCATTACATAGTTTACTTTTTTCGAAATTTATTTATTATTGAAATATTTCTTAATCATAAACAGTCTGAACAATAATGTTATCAATCTTCATACATAATAGAGAATTCATCTTTATGATCTAATTTTAAGAAATTTCAGATCAACACGGTACCAGATGTACTTAACGTATTTTTTGTCAATCTGTTATTTTACAGTCATTTTAATAAAGAGAACTCATATAACGTAACTTTTTAAATCAATTTACAGTAAAGCAAATTTATTTTTAAGTGCAACAGATGAATGCTTTTGCTTCCGATCGTTATAATTTAAATTCGTTAAATGCCTTAAGTGTACTTATTTTGCAAAATGTTGTAGAGCCACGCGGAATGAAATTAACTCCTACGAGGAATCTTTTAACCTACTCACAAGCAGCAATTGTTTGAATAGCAACGATAGGGCAGTTGGTCAGTGTGGTTACCTTTTTTATAACGATAATAAGTGAAAATGGTTTAATTCTGATTTCAGTGTATGTCAACAGTGATGGTGTCAGTGCGGCAATTGTTGAGGGAAATATCACGGTGTCTAATGGAGTTGTTCACGTGGTCGATCAGCTGTTAGGATCTGCGTGATTCTTGCATGAAATCATTGCTTGAATAAAGAAAAGAGAATTAAAATAATGTAGTTCATTATTTTGTTTACAAAATTTTTTTCATCTTAAGGTATGTCACTCGTCAGCTTTTAAGAAAAATTGCACAGAACCTCTTCCTTCAAAACTATTTATTAAAATTCAATTTTTATAACATATTAAAATTCAACAATGTAATTTTAAAACATTTAATGAAAAAAAAAACTGCTCAAAAATTTAAACAAAGAGGCAAGGTTTAGATGCATGCATGGGACTATTTCTTGTAGTGGAAGGATATTTAGCAGACAATTCTGTAAATCTGCACATTTATTAAATTTAATGTATTGGAAATTTAGCCTAACATACTTTTACTCGGAGTATATTTTCTGTAATGATATTGCTAAGAAGATTTAATATTGGTCTTCATTTAAATTTTTTTGAACTATTATTTCATCTACCCTCAATAAACTTTGCCAAAAAATGAAGGTGTTTTAAAAAATTCAAGATAAAATGAACACCATTTTTTGCCTGAAAATCACATATTTTGGCTATTATTTCAAAATTAACATCACTAACCCTAACTTTTTTTAATTATATTAATTTTCCCGGTACTTTTGACTGATCAGCACTTAAGTCCTAAAGAGTTTGATTTAAGAAAATATTTTTTTCCCATCAAGTATTGTAATACCCAAAATATGGTACTTTATAGTGCAAAAAAGTCACACAATAGTTTACACGCATGGATTTACGAGATTTTTTTTTCCAATTTTAAAATATTATGCAATCTTTTTTTTACGTAAAAATAAGATTGTATTTATTGCCATTGCCATTGTTACATCTGAAGAAATATGAAATATAATAGAGTTTTAAGTAATTAATCAAAGAGATAAAATTTAAATTCAAAAAGGTCTACTTAAATGTACCGTAGATCAGTAGGATGCACACAGACCCCCTATTTTCTCTGCGATTTTGAGTTACACTATATGAGTACTGTGGTAATAATTTTGAATCATTTTGTTTATTAGCATCAAAACATTGTCAATTTAAGTTAATTGCAATTGAAATCTGAATGAAAAGGCATTAACGTTAATTGAGGATGCTAAATGTTGTGTTATCATTTAATGGCAGGGGGGCTTCTGTATGTTACAAAACAGATAGACTTGGAGCGGGGGATGTGTTTATAGGTTGATCCTTTGCATAAGATACTCAAATATGACTATATATATTTTACAAAATTAAATAAATTGAATCCTTTCTTAAAATACATGTATTTCTCAATGGGTAGATTCAAACGAGAATAATACATATTGTTTAACATAAAATCACTTCAATTTTAGTTTGCACAGCTAGTTACCAGAGTGCAACTACATGTAACAATGTTTTTTGAATCTCTGAATCTCTGACGCAGCTTATAACCAACTCCTGTACAGAGATCGCAACATAATAGACACATATAATGAAACCCTGCTCAGAGATTACTTTAGATTCTGTACAAGTAAGTTTTAAAACAGTTTTTTACAACATAATCTTTGTATGAAAAGTTGGCAAAAGCTTGGATTTTGTTAACGCAGCTAGGATAATGCTGTCCGTAAAATATCAAACTGTTCCGACTGTAGTAACTTCTCTGAACTATATGACGTCATAATAGAATATGACGTCGAATCTCTGCATACTTGAGCTGACATGACGGGAAAAGTGTCATAACTTGTTCATGACATGTAGATTTATTTTGGGACCTTGTTGTTTAATTCAAGTGTTAGGATTGTTTTAAAGCTCCGATTTGTTATCATGAAGTTTATATCATGTTTCTCTATTGTTTAATTATGTGCATATTAGACAAGCAAAAGAAATAAGAATAATTGAATCTTAGATGTTCAACTTCATGATAACACATCGGAGCTTTAAAACAATCCTAACACTTTTGTGTTTATATTGGACTGGCACAAGTGAAAGAAAAGGATAAATTGAAGATATTCTGCATAACTCCCTCTGTATGTCCTCTAACTGAATTTTGCTGGGGGATTCTGTGTAGTTTATCGATTTTAGTATAAATTGAGATAAAGCGTGGAAAATACCCACTCTTATGTTGGTAAGCTGAATTTCTTGTAGAATAATTTCTTAACGAGTAAAAATTAAACCTGCCCCCAGGACTTTCTATGTACCAGAGATTACGATGAATCGATCTATATAATAAACTTTGCAATATTTTTGTTTTGCACTTGTGCCGAGGCGATTTTTGTGCAACAATTAGGAATGTCACGTGATCGACACAGTCATGTGACGTCACAAAAATACTTTATTATAATACCTGATTAAACTATCCTCTCAAGTTGACTGCAATTTCAAACAAGGGTTACATATTGAAATTAAAATCTAGCTCAAAATAAAATGTATATTTTTAAGGCATTGAAGGCCTTCGGACAGCCTTACCATAACTGCGAAAGTTAACCTTTCCCCGGTTGCTCAATATTAAGTCTCGAGGGTTATATTACTTATCCAGGTTTAATCAAGGTGTACTGGGATTTACCCCGGGTTTTATTCCATACACCCTGAGGCTGAAAGCCAAAGCGTTTATGTCATACAACTTGGGGTAAATCCCTGTACACCCCTCAATGGACCTGGATAACGAATTTACTTCCTATATGTATCCAGAAAAATTCTTTGTAAACATAAATCCAATCTGCTGTGTCTCAACCTATCGATAAGATTTGCTACGTACTACAATGCATCGTTACGTCATGTCATTTTGTATTATAAAAAAAAATATGCCTTGCGACGTCACGTTTTATTTACACCTGGCTCAAGTAGGGTGTACGGAAATAAACAACCGACTTTGTAACCAATCAAAGCGCGTGTAACAAGCTAGATAGGAAATAAGAATGTTTATCATGTATATTTTTTATATGCCCAAACATTAGTAAGAATCAATAGAAGGAGTTGGGCAGTATCTTACTGCGATCTTAGATTTTCAGTCGCAGGAAGGTGCATACCAACGGCAGATTTCCAGGATATTCAGTATGTGAAGAGCGGCAATTTCAGGCACGACCACCTCTTTCTCAAACGCAAAGAATGAACACAGTAGGTGTTTTTTTTAAAATACCTGTAGAATTTTATCTTTAATGTCATTCAGTTCTCAAACTTGTATACGTCAGTATGAGCAACATCTTAAACGAGGTAAGTTATTAACATTCACTTAATGATAGGAATATCTATAGCCTTGTCATTTCATAAGTCATACGGTCAATACATTGATATAATAAGCACATACAAAATATCATCATGTTAAATTCAAGATTTTCCCGTTTCCTCCATTATGATAATGAACAAGGGATAACTCCTTATCACAGATATATTATTTATCTCTGACTTAGGAAGCATCGCTCCTTGATGTTTTCTAACATGATTTAAATAGGTATTATATTAAGAATAATTTTCATATGCACTTCAGATTTTAAATTTAATGTTTTGATTATAGATCGTTACTATTTTTGTTCGTTGTGTTCAACTTTCTCATATCATGATCTGCACATAAAAAATCATTTCTGAAAAAATAAGCAGCCCTTCATACTTTAAACTATTTTTCATGTGGCTGTAATATTATTGTTGTTTATAAAAATCATTATTATTTTTCTGTATTGTTCCAACTATCTGATTGGCTCAAACTGGATCACATGATCCAGTATAAAAAGTGTTACAGACTCGATGTTTCTATTTTAAAAATTTATAAACCTGCTGTTTCTAAATTTGGAAACGTTCTTCTGTGAAGCAACAATAGTGCTGACGTCACTATAGTCTTTATAGACTGGATGTTTCTAAAAACAGATACTGCAGCTGGTTTTCATTACTGTGACGTCATAATGCAATGACATAACAATGCCTTGTATGAGAAGGTACTAAGTATTAGAAAGAAGGATTTTAAGACATTTCTTATTAACTGATAAAAAATAATAAAACAATTGTAGCCTTTTGATTCGGTACAATCCCTCGATATATAGACCTTAGAGAAAGCATATCGACCTCGCACTTCGTGCTCGGTCGATATGCTTTCTCTAAGGTCTATATATCGAGGGATTGACCTCATCAAAAGGCTATAATTGTATAATATTACAAAAATTTAGAATATTCAAAGTTGAAATTTATAGCAGAGAGTCAGGGACGCGTAAAGATAAAGATACGGTATATCACTATATGAAAAGAAATTATATATTGTAAACAGTTAATATTTAATTGCCTATCAATAGTTAACTGTGTTCCAATAATTTTCACCAAAATACGTTTTATAAATTAATCATGTTACATAACCTGATCGTTTACAAACGTTTCGTTTTTTAAAATGCGGTGATGAAATAGTCCAGAAATGACACCATTCCTAGGTAAAGTAAGATGCAAATCTTATACGTTACCACTTTTGATGGACCAGATATGTATTTCGACAAATTATGTCTCTTCAATGATACTCTGATATGCCGAAATGTTTTCTTTAAAGAGTATTTTTTAAAATTGAATCTTGATGTTAGAATCCTGAGGGTTGTATTGATCTCCTGAATAGAATTCTCTAATGAATTACGTTGGTCTTCTGAGTGGACAGAGTACGGTGATGCAGATTTTAGTTTATTAATTACCCCTACAATGTACAATGAAATTGGCGTCAGTTGAAATTCAAAAACATTCTTAATCACGATCAATTAAGATAGAAAACAAATCAAATTTTATTTTTAAAATCTAACCACAGTTGTATATATAAAATCTTTAAATTTTCACAAAACGTACCAGTAACTGTCATGCAGTCTTTTTAAATATTTTCCGGATGTCCTACTGCATATACTCTTACAAATTTGTACTTTGACACATTCGTACTGAATTCATATTCATCACTGAATGTTTAAAATTCCTATATATTTACTAACGTTATTTTTTCTTAGTTATAATAGTCAGTAATGATGTACGGTAGTGCGACTTTGTCAACTCAGACCTCGTTATTACTTTACAGTGTTATAGTCCAACACTGTTATAGTCGGATTATCTATCGGCAAAAAATAGGATTGGACCGGTCAGCGAAGATCCGACGTTGAATGAATGTTGGCAATTTAACTGAATTTAAATCATTTTTGAATCAACGTTACATTTTCGTTGAATCAATATTGTATCTAGATTTATCTACGTCTATACCCAATAAATATTCAACGTTTAAACAACATATAATAAGCAGCATCTATGCTTTAACATTTTATTTGTAAAATATCGTAGGGGTATGTCATTGTACTGCAGTTCGAAAATGTTAATTTTTTTTTTACAACAATGTGACTATAATTTGAGCGAAAAACCATGTGAGTTTAAGAAGTGCGTTGAGCTGTATACGAGGGTTATTCAAAAAATACGTAGACAATGCTTCTCATCGTCATATCATTATTACAAGATTATAGATCAACACTTTCGTAAACATAAACATTTATTTTGTCGAAGTGTGAAGTTTCATTCCATTTAATTAAACAGAACTCACGTTAGCCAAAATTAAAAGCAACATGTTTTGTTACCATGGAGCACGGTTAACCAATATTTTAACGTCAAAAACAGCGCTGAGAAACTTTGTCAAAAGTATAGACATTTTTGTTATTTCAAACACAGTTTGTTGCGTCTTCTCCATTCAAAACACATATCCACAATACTTAACACCTGGTTTGCTAACACTTGTACAAATATGGCTTGAATTAGAATGTTATTGTTTTCAAGTTCTTTGATTTTTCCATGCAACTTTATTATTTCTGCAACATTGAAGCACACATCACGTTAAATGACGTTCCTAACACTTTTAACAATATTTTTAACTTGAACCAGTTTCTTTACAGACAATCCATCGACCGATTCAAACTCGCTACTACTCAGAAATTGTATTTTCAACTTAATACAAATACACAGATTTTTTTTTTCATACAAATACTGATTTATAAGGATTTTTTAAGCTTGTAGAAAATGTTTCCCGAATGTAAAGTCTAATTTTATTGCTACTTGCTGCTCCGTAACGTCCTCCAACGTCATGGTTTTTTGCCTTTTTTAATTAAGTCCATAAGTATTTAGAGGCTGATATCTTTTAAATGGAACAAGATATTACATAACCTGATTTCATTTTAATTAATACAGCAATGCTTTATTTAAAAATGTAAATTTTATTTCGTTTCAGCTCCATTTATTAGAGGTATAGATGTAAATACTTAAAAGTGAAAATTAGAAAATTACTCAATTTTGACGGTGCTCCGTGACCCCATTTTTGCTGTTCTAAATCCTTGGTAATTTTAATAAATATTAGGATACACTCCAATTTTTTTACTCAAATTATTTGAATCTGTCGGTAAAATATTTGTACAAAGTTTGGATATAATATGACGTTAAATAAAAAAGTTAGGACAAAAGTCTACGAACTTTTTGAATGACCCTCGTACTGTAAACCAACTTTTATTTGCTGTTATGTATGTAATGTAAAAAATCCTTCAATCGAGAATTCTCCAATGCATTAACTTTCCAAACTTATCGAAAGTTGATTTCAACACTTATAATATGCTACATTAAGGCATTTTGAAACAGTCTGTATTGAAACTGTTTTGATTAACAATTACTTGAAAAGTGAAAGATATTCCTTTCTCAAATTAATTATTTTCTGTTATAGCTACATAATTTTAATCTAAATTCTAAAGAAATTTGAAAACATTTTTACCAAGTGATTACATTTGTTAGTTTCAAGAACAAAGTACGTAATTGGCTTTATACAGTGTACGGTCCAGAAATTTTGCTTCTTTTTTAAACTACGAATTTTTATGCAGGTCCTTCACGTTTTGTTTACAATAAGATGAAAGCTTAAGATAAACGATATGAATATGACGTAATATGTTTTAATGACGTCGTAGTACAACGCTTCACAGTAGTTGCTCAGTAAAATCAGTTTATTTTTTTTTTAATGAAAAATCAGTAAATATTGATTAAATTGAATATGTTCCCATGTATTAACCATTTTTTTGTTTATTTATTTTTTTAAAATTATTGGTTGAAAATCTCCGTCCAGTATTAAATTCATGATGGTTAATGAGGTGGAACAGTATATATAGTTTTCAGTAGACACAAATTAACGAGAGTTATTTCCCTTCGGCTTCCATATTGTGGGTCAACATGCTCATATTCCTTCATAATTCAACCAACTTTAACTTTTTATACTGGCTATTGTGGGCTGGGAAGCATTGTTTTTCTGGCAATTAAACATTTACTATTTTTCAAATGTATTTGCCATTTTGTGTATTTCGCACGCAAGTGCATGCATGCATGTTCGTGCATTCATTTTGTTCGTATCTTATGTAGGACTTATTTATACCTATTCATATTCTAAATTTTATCCTGTTTTGTTGAAATTTAAGAAGGTTGTAAACATTTCAATTTTCAGCCAATCAGATTGCAGCACACTCGCATGTGCATGCTTTTCATGATAATTTTTGTGTATCACGCATGTGCAATCAGAAAAGTTTATAGATGTCCTTTATACAGGCGGCATATATTTGTAATACATGTATTACGTGATTGTCATATCACCCTATAATAATAAGACCCTTTATACATTTTGTACTTATGATGTTTGTCCGATAGCTAGTAAGGATCGGAAAGGAAAGCCCGACCTAATTTAATGATGTACTTATCAAGACTTACCATTTATCTAAAATGATTTCAAGCTACATTTCAATACCTATTATAAAATTTGTTATCGAATCATGTATTGTAAATATCTATAAAATGGATTCAAACAAAATCACATTTTGCTGGAGTGTGTTTTTTCCACTGAAGTTAACAGACCTAATGTGTGTTCATTAATTTTATTTTCGTGTAGGGGAAAGATGTTAGTGCACTTATTATATAATGAGAAATAATTCAAAATTTGGGCCTTTGGGGGATCCAAAATTTTACATTGGTTTCTTAATCATTGTGTGTACTTAAACAGAGATGTATAATAGAATATACACCTGGAGACTATGACATTTTGAACTATGTTGTCTATTATTAATGGACCAGTCCATGTATGGAAAAAATAACAAAAACATATGCTAATAACGAAGCAAAATTATCCATCCCTTGCAGTTTGTTATAAGTGAGAAAATTGATTTAGAAGACACACTTCTGAATTAAAAAAATATATCAATCATCGTCAAAAATAAATTAATTTAATCTAATTACATTTCCAATCTTTGTGTTCTTTTGTTTGCATTAGTTTTGAAGATTATCCCAAAACATCGTAATTTCTAGGGATTACCACCCGATGTGATGTTTCCAGGAAGTTCTTCCGGAAGGAATAATAACTGGTCAATGATATGCATGACCCCATTAGTTGCCCCCTCATCCATGTGAATGACGATGGCTGAGGCTCCACCAAACACTATCCTCACATCTAAATATAGATTGAATTGTAGTTAAAATAACGTCAAAAGTGAACATTCAAAATACGAGCATATTGTTCATATTGCACTTATCCTTTATTTTTTTTTCTTTCGATCTTTTATTTTTATTAGATACACATTACTAATTGGAAATGGAAAATAAAATATTCTACAAACTGTAGAAAGTCAAAAGTGGTTGAAAACATGACGCACATTTAATGAATATGATTAACTACTGTATTAGATGCCACAATTTTTTTTCAATATTACAAATACATCAATATACACAAGATTGTAATTATCGTGCTATTTTGCCAAAGTGCCTTTTTTGAATTCATTTATTTATTGTGCTGAATTCAATTTAAAATATCTACATGAACAGTTCACTCACAAATTATTGTTATCGTGATTTACCGCTAAAGACCCGTTTTTCTACAATAAATAACCGGTCTCGGTAGCCTAGTGCTAGAGCTTTTGCTTCATGATCGGAAGGCCCGAGTTCGTTACTAGTTTGCAGCTCCGCGTCATACTTAAGATGATAAAGAACCCTCACCGCTCAATCGAAATTGGGTATAGGTCAAAATGTGAAGTCCTTCACCGGCATTCGATGAGGAACGTTAAACAATATACAATTAAACTGAAATAAATACTAGCAAAAATAAGTAATCTACAATGTCAGTTTTTGTTTCATGTTTAAACTAGATTATATTCTTTTTAGGGTAAATTTATTTCAAATTCACAGTTCATCAATGTTTTAATTCGAACCTACATATACTCTTAAGTAGATACTTCTTTTAGTTTTCTTTTGATGAATTAAACTATTGTGATTAGAGCGTCTGCTCTTGAGGCGAGAAGTAGTAGATCCTTACGTCAAGGGTTCAAATCTCAATGAGGGAATCGCAGACCAGTCCTTTTGACAAAACTGTATAAACAGAGGTCCTGTTTTACAGTTGGTGCTTAATCATAAAATATCCCTCACTGAGTGGAAAATATATGTAGCTCTCCACCGGCAAGAGTGTGTCTCCGTATAAGTGAAAAATTATCTAGAAGGACGTTAAAACATAAAATCTATCAATCAAACTATTGTATACGTAGAGGTTACTCCCATTCCCGGTTTAATCTCTGCACCTTCAGAATAACTCTTTAATGAGGCTAGGGGGTGGCAGCCATTTTTAGACTATTTAAATCTCCTTTAAAAGGAGAGCTCCATATAAAGATATACAAAATGATAAAATTTTAAAACTAAAATATATGAATTTCTTCTTTGTCAAATGATAGTTGACAGCAAAAGATACCACATGTAAAAAAAATAATTTAAATCTGGTGGTTAATTTGGGATTTATTTGTTGACCCTCCAGCCTCCTTAACTGAGATTTGAAATTATGTCATAAACAAATGTACGATCGTTTTTAATGAACACAAGTACATCACTATCACCCACACACACCCACACACACCCTCACACACACACACACACACACACACCCTCACACACACACACACACACACACATACATACATACATACATATATATATATATATATATATATATATATATGTATAGGTATATGAGGTTGTTTGTGGGCATCGATCATCTAAGCTGGTTTGTGGGATCTCGCATTTCTACATTGCGTAGCTATGTCATATTCATAATTTAGGCGTTATATATGGTCCTAATATAATATATAATATAATTTTTGAGTTAATATTTAAAATGTTGAATATAATTGTGGGTCAAAACAGTTATATATATAGAGCATTGTGGGATAAACTATATACATCGCACAATCCTTTTCATATATGAATTCTATGACCCGCAATATTATCTTATGCTATATATATTATTTGCTGCAATGCACAATTAAAAGACATAAAAATTAATGTTTGATAAAATATCTATAGATATATACATGCATGTATATTTACTCATGTACAAAATAGAATAAATTATTAAGAACAGTTTCGCTGATTTCAATATAAAATTTTCAATATTACTTTTCAAGTACTTTCGGATCATACTAATAATGATTTACTGCGATACATTATTCATGAGAATCTTAACAAGATATTCTAGGGATATCCTCTCTCGCAATATAATCTATACAATCAACTTCCCCACAATATTATATATATAGTGACCCACAAACAGCGATGATCAGTACATTATAGAGTGTCCCACAATCATGTATATAATCACGTGCGGGATATTTATCCCACAATTCATTATATACATATAAACAATGACCCACAATTTTTACCACCTACAATATATTCATCCCACAATTCATTACGTACAAACACTGTATATACAGTGACCCACAATCAGTTTTAATCAAATTCAATGTATTTATCGTAAAATCCGTTACATACATATATACAGTGACCCACATATACAGTGACCCACAATCAGTAATAATCGCGTGCTGTTATTTATGTATTTTTGTTCTAAATATAAAGTAGAAAACTAATGCCATTTTTTTTAAATTGAACAGAACTTTCGAAACACAGATCAGATTTATTCATTAGCATATAATGCAATCCAACTTTTTCTATGTCGGATCTAAATACTTTTATTTTCCTTTTAACTCAATTTCCTAGGCATACCTTAAAATATTTATATTAATCATACATGCATGCAAATGCAATCTTTGTTGTACAGAAAACCGCTATGCGTAATATTTTGTGTAGCGGTATATATTTTCTTTATTTTTGTTGAAAGTGGCATATAGGTCCGATGGGCTGAGTGATTGAATATTTGTATTAAATGTTTCTCATATGATTGTACGTGTATTTTATAATAACATATGCCGCTATAATAAACATTTAACTTATCCAACAATTCTTTATAACATATAAACAGTGACCCACAATCAGCTATAATCACGTGCGATAATTTATCCCACAGTTCATTTTATATATAAATAGTTACTAACAAACAGTTTTAATCATGCGCAATTTGTTTATTCCACAAAATTTTCAATATCATATTTTAGTACTTTCGGATAATATTAAATAATGATTCACTGCCATACATTATTTCTAAGAATCTTAACAAGATATTCTCTCTCGCAATTTAATTTATACAATCAACTGCCCCACAATATTATTTATCTTTATATATGTATATACATGTATATACATAGTAACCCACAAACAGCGATGATCACTACATTTATTATACATAGAGTGTCCCACAATTATGTATAATCACGCGCGGTATATTTATCCCACAATTCATTATATACATATTTACAGTGACCCATGGTTTTAACCACCTGCCCTATATTAATCCCACAATTTATTATGTACATATACACGAGGGGTTATCAAAAAGTTCGTGGACTAGCGCCATAAAATTAAAAACGCTTTAGGTACATCAATGAATTTTAAAATATCTAGTGAGCATTATCTTTTCTATATAAAAAATAAACCATTAATCATAAGTTTTATTTTTTGATAAATTAGAAATGTTTTTGTAAGCAATGATATCATCAGGCGGTGCAACCTCGAATACGACGTTTTTGCAACTTAAGTGTAACTGAGAAAAATTCTTTTGATATGAACAATTGACATCTAAATATCCCATTAATTCAGGTTTGTGTTAGGACACAATTGTTCCATACAATATGGTATTCTCACTTCATTCTGGATGTTCTATGAAATTTTATCCTAAATTTTACATGGAGTGTTCAAACAAATAAGGTCCTGAATGTGACGTCAAAATGGCGGACGGATTTCATTATCTAATTTTTTTTTTAGTTTTACCCCTGTAAAAACTGTTATAGGCACAGTACTTGTCTTTTAATGTCAGAATAGATTCAGAGAGAAAAGGGATGCACAGTTAATGTCAATTTGTAGTCAAGGTTGGAAAAATCAATCACGTCAAATAATGACGTTGTGCATGTGTTGTAGATATTGAACTCAAGAAAGCTAAATAAACTGGCTCAATCAAGCGAGGAACCTCTCCGAATGTATAAATCTACTTTAATTTTTATATTCCTTGAAAACCGCTGCTCATAACATTGTTTAATCATGTAAACAAGGCAGGTTTAAGTCGTTTCTAAGCTCTACGGAATTTCTTCAAATTAAGTAAATGAGGTAGAAAAAGCGGACATTGAAAAACAATGACGTTGTCGGACGTCATGAAATTGAACGGAGACAGCGCCGGGTGATCATATAATGTAATTTTTATTTTTAATAATTTGACAAAATAATGAACGCATCAAGCTAAAATTTTCAGCATTTCTTTATGTTTTGTTGTTTTATGTTCCAAAAAAAATTTGAAAGCACAGACTACATAGTACTAATTTTATAGCCTCAGTCCAGGAACATTTTGATAACCCCTCTCACAGTGACACACAATCAGTTTTAATCAAGTGCAATGTATTTATCGCACAATCCATTATATACATATATACAGTGACCCACAAACTCGTATAATCACTACCCCCCCCCCCCCCCAATTCTTTATATACATACATACAGTGACCCACAACCAGGTATAATCAGGTGATGTATATTTCTGAATTTTTATTTTTCTAAAAAATGTATTAGAGAACGAGTGCTACTATTTATTGAATTGTACTGAAACTAGTCCTTGAAATACATATCGGATTTATTTACAAGGATATAATGCAATCCAACTTTTTCTATGTCGGATCTAAATACTTCTATTTTCCTTTTAACGCATTTTCCTAGGCAGACCTTAAAATATTTATATTAATCATACAAGTCATGCAAATGCAATCTTTGTTGTACAGAAAACCGCTAAGCGTAATATTTTTGGTAGCGGTATATATATTTCCTTTATTTTTGTTAAAAGTGACATATAAGTCCGATGGGCTGAGTGTTTGAATATTTGTATTAAATGTTTCTCATATGATTATATTGCATAATAACGCATGCCGCTATAATAAACATTTTATTTATTTATCCAATAACTCTTTATAACATATAAACAGTGACCCACAATCAGTTATAATCACGTGCGATAATTTATCCCACAATTAATTTTGTTTATATAAACAGTAACTCACAAACAGTAACTCACAATCAGTTTTAATCACGTGCAATTTATTTATTCCACAACATTTTCAATATAATGTTTAAGTATTTTTGGATCATGTTAAATAATGATTTAGTGCGAAACATTATTTATAAGAATCTTAACAAGATTTCTAGGGATATCCTCTCACGCAATATAATCTATACAATCAACTTCCCCACAATGTTATATATATAGTGACCCACAAACAACGATGATCACTACAATTATTATACCTAGAGTGTCCCGCAATCATGTATATGATAATGGTATGTCCAGGCGGTGCAACCTAGAATACGACGTTATTGCAACCTATGTGTAACTGAGAAAAATTCTTTTGATATGAACATTTGACATCTAAGCGTCCCATTAATTCAGGTTTGTGTTGGGACACAATTGTTCCATACAATATGGTATTTTCACTTCTTTCTGGAAGTTCTATGAAATTTTATCCTAAATTTTGCATGGAGTGTTCAAACAAATAAGGCCCTGAGTGTGACGTCAAAATGGCGGACGGATTTCATTATCCAACATTTTTATAGTTTTACCCCTCAAAAAACTGTTATAGGCAGTGTACGTGTCTTTTAATGTCAGAATAGATTCAGAGAGAAAAGGGATGTACAGTTAATGTCAATTTGTAGTCAAGGTATGAAAAATTAATCACCTAAAATAATCACTTTGTTCATGTGTTGTAGAGGTTGAACACCAAAAAGTTAAATAAGCTGGCTCAATCAAGCAAGGAACCTCTCCGAATGTATAAATCCACTTTAATTTTTGTATTCCTTGAAAACCGCTGTTCATGGCATTGTTAAGTTCTTACTGAGCTCCACGGAATTTCTTCAAATTAAGTATATGAGGTAGAAAAAGCGGACATTGAAAAACAATGATGTTGTCGGACGTCAAGAATTTGAACGGAGACAGCGCCGGTTGATCATGTGTCATTTTTATTTTATAATAATTTGGCAAATAATTAACGTATCAGGCTAAAATTTTAAACATTTCTTCCGTTTTTGTTGTTTTATGGTCCAAAAAAATTTGAAAGCACAGATTACATAGTGCTAATTTTATAGCCTCAGTCCACGAACATTTTGATAACCCCTCGAACAGTGACCCACAATCAGTGTTCATCAAGTGCAATGTATTTATCATACAATCCATTATATATATATACACAGTGACCCACAAACTGGTATAATCACTGCATTAACCACCCCCACCCCAACCCACCCCATCCCCATTCTTTATATACATACATACATTGACCCACAACCAGTTATAATCAGGTGCTGTATATTTATAAATTTTTTTCTAAATATGAAGCAGAGAACGAGTGCCACTTTTTATTGAATTGTACTGAATACTAGTCCTTGAAATACAGATCAGATTTATTTACAAGGATATAACGCAATCCAACTTTTTCTATGTCGGATCTAAATACTTCTATTTTCCTTTTAACGCATTTTCCTAACGCATTTTTCCAAAATATTTATATTATTCATACATGCAAATGCAATCTTTGTTGTACAGAAAACCGCTAAGTGTAATAATTCTGTGTAGCGGTATACATAATTCCTTTATTTTTGTGAAAAGTGACATATAGGTCCGATGGGCCGAGTGCTTGAATATTTGTATCAAATGTTTCTCATATGATTGTTTCGTATGATAACACATGCCGTTATAATAAACAATTTAATTTAATTACTAATTTACTTATCCAACAATTCTTTATAACGGTTTATGCAAGATATAACGAACAATCAGTTATAATCACATGCGATAAATACATTTATCCCACAATTTATTTTATATATATATATAAAGAGTAACTCACAATCAGTTTTAATCACGTTCAATATATTTATCCCACAATTCATTAAATACATATATACAGTGACCTACAATTAGTTAAAATCATGCAATATATTTATCCTACATCCATTATATACATATTTACAGGGACCCACAAACTGGTACAATCACTACAGTAACCCTCCCCCCTCTCCTTCAATTCTTTATATGCATAATTATACAGTGGCCCACAATTACTAAAAATCACCTGCAGTATATTTTTCAAACAATTTATTATACATGTATACATGTACATATATACAGTGATCAACAATTCATTTAGTTAAAATCATGTGCAATACTGAATGGAAAAAGAAACGAAGGGATGCATAATGTTCGAAAAAAGTTTGACCACATGACCGAAAATTACAAAATTTGGTCAGAGGAGAACTTTTAAATTAGTAACTGCGCACCAAAATCAGTATTCAGAACTACTCAACCGTAAAATTTTTGACATCACGTAGGGAAAACACTAAAAAGCACAAAACACGTGCAATTCGATAACGACGAGTTTGTCAACAAATTTTGTTGCATTATTTGATGCATATGAGGTATGCACATCGTTTTTCAATATTAAGAGACATCATGAATTTCTTTCAAACTGGCACAGTTTATGGAAGTTCAATGGGGTCTTGTTTTCGAATTGCCTAACTAATGAAAAAAGCAACAACGGTTTACTAAGCAGTTTCTTGTAAATTACCCCATAAAACTTGTTACGTATTGTCAGAGAGGGTCTGGAATGGTTATCAAACAACTGTGACGATGACTGACGTTAACGCGAAACAGAGCCATATTAAGAGCGGGTTATTCGTCCTGTCATCATTTGAATCGCCACCTTACTAACACAAAACATCCATCTATACAGTAGACTATTATAATCATTCTATTCATACGAAATTTGAAAAAAAAACCTATTCCGCAATTTGGTTTTTTGAGCCAGTCAACTGTTGTATTCCTCCCACTGGCGCATGCGTGCGCCGTATGACTTATTTTTTTGCGTGGTTACCCATACCAAATAGAGCGATGGTTTAAAAGATAAACACTCTGATGAAATTCCATGCAAAGGAGAAATAAGGCTCTGACAGATACACGGGAGAGACATTGAAGATAATGAGAGTTTTCGATTTTCCATTTTTGGGGGTATCGTCATTTGAGCTTTAATAACTAATGACTTATAAGACAAAATCAAATGGTTATATCTTTTTGAAAGATGATTTTAAAAGTTAGATAGGAAAAATAAAAAAAATATTTTAGGAAAAACATATTTAATTCACCTCAAAAGTTTACCCTACGTTTCTTTTTCCTTACAGTATATATATATCCCATAGTTCAGTATATACATATATATAGTGACCCACAAACAATAGATTTTTACAGTATGCGCATTTAAATATAGTGAATCTCAGAGTGGCACATATATACACATATAAACTCACTTTATTTATCCCATAATATATTGTATATTCATATGCACAGTGACCCACATGTATAGTGACCATATAGTAATATGTGTATCCCACAATTCGACATATACTAGTACAATATACATGTAGTGTGTACATATAAACAGTCATCCAGAAATCGGTATTCTAGTAATTACTTCATTCATCCTCTGATGTTTATCCCATACCATAATAGTTATAATAATGTTAATCTAACAACATGCAAAGATAGGACAAATGGTAGATATAAAGTCTGGATACAGAACTGATCACTCAATTATTGAACTTCATATTTTATTTTCAGAGATTAAGATTGGTAAAGGGTTCTGGAAGTTTAATTATAACTCTCTCTTAAAAGATAAAAGTTATTATATAAGTTTAGTTAAAGACACAATAAATAGAATTAAACTTCAGTATGCAGTTACACCGTTTAATCGTGTAATGATTAAGGACATAGAAAACACAGAAATTTATTTTATAACTGATGACTAATTATTCCTAGAAATGCTACTACTTGAGATAAGAGGAAACACTATAAAGTATTGTTCTAGAAAGGAATAGGAAAGAGACCGAGAAGAAAATCTTTTAGAAGAAGATAAATACAAGATAAATACAAGAATTAGAAATCATCAGAAATTTAAATGATTCTCACGAAACTGATGAAAAACTTTTTATTGCGACATCTGAATTGGAAGAACTTCATAGGCGGAAATACTCGATTTTTCTATGATGTTCTACATATTACAAAAGAAAAACAAATCCCAAGGATGATGTTACTTATAGATTTTGACACTATTTTCTTGAGATTTATGTACAAGAATTTAGAATATTTTAAATTTGGCTGTGATTATTAGATAAATTTAAGTATTATATAAAAATGCCACATTATGTGTTTTGCAGAATGGTATTTTTTCCAAAAGACTTTTGCATAGGTAGAGTGTGTCGTAAAGGAGACCCTGTCTCATCATATATTTCCAATCTTTGTGTCGAGATAATGGGTTACCTTATTAAACAAAATAAAAATATAAAGGGTTAAAAAATTGGTAGAGAAACAGTCTGCTTATAACAATATGCAGATGATACCGTGATATTTTTGGATGGGTCTGAAAAGAAGTTTGAAGAGTACACTAGATCTTTTTTTCCAGTTTGCTAAATTTTCAGGTTTAAAGCCTTATCTTTGTAAGACAATGACCATATGGAATGGTTCAAAAACTAATTGTAATGAAAAAATTGTGCAATGAATATAATTTAATGTGGATATCTGAGAATTTTACAGTATTGAAAATAACATTTAATGCCAGTCTAGACAATATTGAAGAGATAAATTTCATTAACAGAATTAATTATATAAACAAATTAATTAGTAACTTGGGAAAAGACATATAACAAGCATCCACAAGTCAAATTTTATATTTAGTATTTACCGCTTGCGTTGTATATTAAATCAAAGCTTATTAAAAATTATTTAAGAAAAATATAATTTTGAGATTTTCTGGTCAAGCATTGTTACTAAAAATAGAATGCGAAATGTAAAGGTATTGCTCCAGTTTGTGACCACTTTTCTGAAGAAAATATCTTGTATCATTGAGGTCAAAACAGTATACCCCCCTACTTTTCAAACGGGGGGGAGGGGTATAATAACCTGAATAAAAAGCTAAATTCGATTTAAACTGTAATATTCAGAATTTGAATTCAACACAACTGAAAATCCTGTGTCAACTCTTTGAGATATATATATATTGGAAGTTCTTTTGTTTGGAAGCTGGGTTTTTCATGAATCTCTAGAAATTTAAAGACTGCATTTATCCTTTTGAAAATTAATCTTTGTGTTAGGCACAATGCATGCAATTTCAATATTCAGTGGCGGATGTAAGGGGAATGCATCCGCCCCCACCCCTAAAATTGTCAGAGTTAGCGTTAATCATAGTTTCATCGAGAAAGAGTAAAAATGTTTACTCGGTAGACCTCAATTTTACCTACAAAATCTCTAGAATCCAGGAGCTTGCGGGGGCTTCCCCCGGACCCCCTGCCTACTTTTGGCGCCCTTCTAAACTTTAATTCCTGGATTCGCGCATGGGATTTATAGAGAGTTGGAGTGATATCAACTCATTATACAAAGGAAACTAAAAATTATGAAATTTTGATGTAAAATATTTTTTAAAAAATAAAACTGCATTTTAAATTCTTCATACAAATACATTTGATATGATGCGGAGAATTTGTCAGGAACGAGTTTTAACTGGGAGCGTGATGTAAATCTTAAATTATTTAGATAGGAATGGGAGAGTTATATATTATGAATAAATTCAATAATAAATAATTGAAACAATTATGTTTGAACTAGACATTTAAAAAAAACTTGCAGAATATTTTTTAAATAAAAAATATGACAGCAGCATTTAATAAATTCTAAAAGAGAAAAGGTTGGAAAAATTTAATTTAAAATTAATTTGAACGACATTTAGATAAACATGTAAATCTTTTCTATTGGGTGTTAAAGGTTCTCCAAATTGTTTGTGAAATATTAAAGCTCTATCTCCTTTTCTCTCTCTTTTTTCTCTCCCTAAGATTCTCTCTCTCTCTCTCTCTCTCTCTCTCTCTCTCTCTCTCTCTCTCATGTGAAACATTTAATCCCCCCGCTTACGCGAAAGCGAAGAGTCAAATCAAGTTAAATCTTATTTGTCTGTCTTTTTGTCAGTCAGACTGTAAATCTGTTCGTATGTCACAAAATTTAACCTTGGTCATATCTTTTGAATTAGAACAGAGAAAAGATAGAATTTTTATATTATTCATGTGTTTTAACTGTGACAAGACCTTTCTAAATACACTATAATTTTTTACCCCATTACCATGAGCTTGAAGTTAGACCTACTTTTCAAAAACTTGAACCTTGGTCATAACTGGTGAATGAGAAAAGATACAAAATCACGAGCCACGATGGGATCGTACATTTTAGTCGTGGTTTGTGACGATGGAAAAGATAGGGCTTTCACATTTCATATGTATATTACCATTTCTAAATACACTATGGATTTTGACCTTGTGACCTTGAACCTTCACTTACAACTTTTAATTGAGAAGAGATCAGGCTTTCATATTTGACCTGTTCATTACGCGTCAAAATATTTTAACACATGCTAAAATTCCTGACCCCCTTGAACTTGACCTTTATGTTTGACATAATTTTTAAATAAATCAACTTTTGAATGACATACGATAGGGCGTTCATATTTGGCACAATATGCCATAAATAATGACATATCACCCACATAGACACAAACAGCCGGTAAAACAAGTAAACATTTTGTATATACATGTACACGTACATGTATTGTACATCTGTACATGCAGCACTAAGTTTACTTTAAAGAATTCAATGAGC
This sequence comes from Saccostrea glomerata, assembly GCA_003671525.1. Classification (NCBI taxonomy): domain Eukaryota; kingdom Metazoa; phylum Mollusca; class Bivalvia; order Ostreida; family Ostreidae; genus Saccostrea; species Saccostrea glomerata. The sequence continues at coordinate 694,611 of PRKT01000162.1, read as the reverse complement.
ATGCAATTTTTTCATCACCATGTATGTTCACTAAATTAGATGTCAATGACTTGACCGAAGTTTTGTCCAAGACATTTGATATATATACTTTTATTTATTCTTATTACGTAAATGAAATTTTTCATAAGTGAATTCTTCAATCCTGTTTTAATAACCAAAAAAGTACAATCTCAAAAGAGCTCGAGTCAGAAACGAAAACTAAAACATGTCGGGCATGAAAAGTTGAAAATATAGAAAAATTCCTAATCGGCAATATTCGGCTGACTCCGCTACGCTCGAAATATTTATTCAAGACCTCTTTGATGCATCTGTAATATTATTTTGTCGATTTGATTTTTACTACCTTTCCATCTACCCATCCATATGTTCATATTCTATATAGCGTAAGAAGTGGGGGTTGGGGGTCTAGGGCGCTTTGGTCATAAATTCTGTATTGAAAACTTTGTGAATTCTTGTTCAGAGATAGCTGCAGAATTGTAGCTCTCCGAAAATAATATATTGGCAGACCGGAGAGCTACAGTACCAGCCACTGAAAAAAACAATATATTTATTGCGCACAAAAGAGTGCACGTTTTTCGATTTACGAATTTCTCCATGTTTTTAAAATGTCCCTCAAAATATTTTTAACCGTGTGTTTCAAACATATTCTCTCACTCTTTCCTCAACAAAGCATTCCTTAAAACTATTGTTAAGGCGGATGTCACACCAACTTTTTATTTTATAGATCTCTGAGTCAACCTTTTTAATCAATGTTTTTTTTTTTGAAAAAAAAAAAAACAAAAAAAGAAGATGGGCGAATAAAGCGGACATAATGCCTATAGCGCGACAGATAAGAAGTGAAAAATTTAATCTCAATTATGTCCAAATTTTATTTCATATTTGATTTAATATTAAAGTATACTTAATGTAAAATATCTAAAATTTACAAAAAACTCACACAGACTGACACAGACTTAAAAGAACAAAAACGATCATTTTTTCATACTTTAAAACAAATGTTTTCAATATGAGTTGGTCTTCGCTCCATTTTTCAAAGATAATCTTAAAAGTTAAAAATAAATATTTTTTGGTTTACAAAAAATGGAGCGAAGACACACTATACCTTAAAAGTACACTTTCGCATCTTTCCAAGAAATACTTCAAGTTCATTAAATCGAGGGTCATATCACAAACATGGTTTAAATGCCCCCAGTCATCATGAGCCATGTAGCATAATGGTTAGCGCGTTAGTCTCAAAGCAGTATGATAATTCGGTATTTTATTGCTGGGGTTCGAATCCAATGTATACCATCTAAAATTTTTATAAATGCATTTTTTTAGAGATGTATTTTCTCTCAGAAAATGTTTTTTTTTTCTCATAACTTAATAAAATTCAATAATGAGAAGTAAATTTTTACACTCAATTTACATATCAAATGTGATTTCTTAATATCTGACCCAATAGGCATTCTGCCCGCCTTATCCCCCCCCATCTTCTTAATATAAAATAATTAAGAGCTAATATCGGCCTTTCAATACTGAAATACTAGATCACTTAATAGAGAAGTAAGTAATTTTTTGAAATAAAGCTTTTTTGCGGTATGAATTTAAAAGTATCAATCATTTCAGAACCGAGCGCAATTTTTTGTGCAAAATAAATATACAGGTTTTTTTTTCAGTGGGTGGCATTGTAGCTCTCCGGTCTGCCAATATATTTTTTTTTTTCGTAGAGCTACAGTTCTGTAGATAGGCCAGAGAATCAGAGAAATTTAACACACACCCCTCGCCCCATCATACCTGAAGATTATCAAAAAATCCAATATTGCATAATGCGGATTTGTTTTGTTTTTATGAAACACATTTCTTAAGATTTTCCCTAATACTAATTATATGGTAACAATTGTCAGCCCTTGTTTTGCAGTTGAAAAGGGTACGTTAAATCCACTTGGTACTGGATATGACAAAATCACATTTTAATTCAAACACACATTTACAGTGTAACGATTGTGTACATTAATTGTTATTAAGGTTTACCTGTGTATGAAATGGTAAACAATCTTTATCACATGTTTACCCCTTTATTCTACATGGTACATGTACTTGTGAACAGCCCCCCCCCCCCTTTCGATATTCAACCCCAGAGCTTGTTGGATATTTTTTCCACTAATTATATTTATTAAACTTATTCATCATGTATATCTTAGGAAAAATATTGTGAAAAATCCAAAATAATCTTTCAAACACAAATAAATACCCAACTACACATTTTAAGGGAAACTATAATGGGGTCTTTTAGGGTGAGGGTGGGTGCGTTTGTGTGTGTGGAACGAATATTTTGGGTTTTTTCACGAATATTGCCTATGGTACACATTATGAATAAGTGTGATAAATATAATTTGTGAATAAAGATGTCCAACAACCCTCGGGGTTGAATAAAGGGGGAAGGGGGAGGGTTTTGCCTGAAAATGATGAAGTAAATAGTGTGGATTCGTAATATAAAACACACGCAGTGTAAAATATTGATTGCTATTTTAAAAAGATGTGATAAAAAGAATTGCTTAGGCTCGGGGATATAAATCTCATATAATATCATATAAAATCAATATAAATGATATTCATCTACAAATCATCGGGTTCAAATACAGTCAAACATTCTGAATTTCTCCAATCTAAACATTCTTTTTATTAACTGAATGTATTTCATTTTCAACCTTCAGAATATTGTCATCTTGACATATAAATGAACATAGTGTTTGTGCATCCGTTTTCCAAACCTAAAAAATATCTTCAGAAACTTTTAGGTTATCCGTATGCTCTATAGGGCTACTTGTTGATATGAAATGCCGCTTCAAAGTTCAAATCAAAAGATTATACTCCCAGAGAGGGAATCTATCCATTGAAGCTTCTTAATGAAGCCCGAACCCTCCCGAAATTACATAGCTACATCTGATACGGAATTACAGGTGTTCAGGAATAATTCTCTTGGATAATGTTTTAACTTGAAATACACACAGTCTTTTAAACACTTACACACTATAAAATGTTTATATTTTTAACGTGCAATTCAACGAAACTTGTTAATTAGGCATATTTAATAAGCTACTGTGTAGAGCTATTGTAAGTTCATAAATACAAATTTCTTTGTGTATATCAATCATACGTGTGAGTATCCACGAAAATCGTATTCAAATCGAGAATCAAATATATATAGTTTTCATGAGATTGCATGTTCACTAAATGACAAAATTAATGATTTTTTTTTTCAAAGCACAAGTGGCATTTCTTAAGTCCATGGAAGCAACTGAAATAAAAAATTATATAATTGCAATTTAATTATAACGTGTTTTCGGGTTGTTAAAAAGAGGATGCTTAATTAAGAGATATGGATCTTAAAATAGTCGAAGAATCTCTCTTTCTCCGACCCCAGTAAAACATTATTTAATTATTTTTTTTTTATAAACAATGCAGAAGTTTGCTGCGCACACTTTGTGTTATCACCTTCGACATTATTTTACTTTAATTTATTGATTGTTTACTCGTTTATTCCCTGCCATATGTCCATTTTATAGTTTTACTCATCAATATTATTGAGTACGTATAGGATATTGAAATCCCCCTCCCCC
>PRKT01000162.1:601919-690959 GCA_003671525.1 Saccostrea glomerata | reverse complement strand
CCCCCCCCCCCCCCCCCCACTCCCGCAAATAAAATGTTGAAATTATTTAATTAAGGCCTCAAATTGTTGTCTGAGAATAAAGTTTTAAAGCTTTAATTTGTAATTTGAAACAGCGTTGCACCCTTTCCTCAAAACTGCTGACATAATTAATATTTGCCAAGCACCACTCCCCTGGGTAATATAAAGATAAGCGTTGATTGAACTTCGATTCTTCAGTTCATTCTAATGCCGGAGAATTCGCAGATTCAGCAAGTACGATTCACACTCACTAGCAGCCGACATCAGAATTATATGCAGCACTACATGTATATGATTGTGGGTCATGTCATCGTGAAAGTGCAATTTAACAGTCGGGCAGTAAGTTGTTAGATACAAGTTGTAAAAAAGCATGCGTATTTCAGAATCTCAGTAGATTTTGAAAGAATTCTTATATATTCTATGAAAAACACCTATTGTAGCCCCATCCTTTCCCAATGAGACAAAAAAAATGTTTAAAAGATTCACTAATTCATAACTGCTTTCCTAGAAAGAAGGCACGGCCCTTCATCTGGAAAAAAAAACTTAATGCCCTTAATCCACGGATGATTTGTGGCAAGTTTGGTTGAAATTGAATAGATCTACTTATAAAAATGAATATCACAATATGGCATGCCTCAACAAATAGTGTGCTAAAATTTCATGCATCTGCAATATGTATACAGTCGTTTGGCCGGTTCCGAATTTTGACCAGAATAATTATTAATTTAATAGCTGATAATTAATAAATGAAAAGGTGTAAAAATAAATTGATACCTATGGTAAGAAGGCATACTTATGAGTGCTTGAATTATGCGAAGTTTTGATTTTCCCCCCGTCAGTTCGGTTTCGTTATCGTACTTGAAAGAGTCGACATTCTTTTACAATGCAACAAATCTGAAATCAGCGCGACGCGTACGTCTGCAGAAAAACCTCTGTAGAGACATCAATTTTTCACATGAAACAACATTCCAGGTATCAAAAGTACATGTAAGTTTAATATGTACTCTAACAAATACAGAAAACTTCTCTAAAATAGATAGCACACTTAAAGACATCGGAATATTTTCGTGTTGTCATTTTCTATTGATAACGAAACCGAATTGACGGGGAAAAATCAAAACTTCGCATGATTCAAGCACTCATAAGTATGACTTCTTACCATAGGTATCAATTTATTTTTACACCTTTTCAGTTATTAATTATCAGCTCTTAAATTAATAATTATTTGGAACTGGTCAAAATTCGGAACTCGGTAAACGACTGTAGTGATAAAAACTAAATCCTGGACAAATTTTCTGACCAAACCTTTTCCCTTACATTATTGCGAGTTATGCTGGATAAGTATAGCTTGTTTACTTATTTATCTGCCTTACACTTTGTCCATCCTAGAGTGAGGGTGGGTGTGTGTGTGTGTGTCAATCTCTCATTCTCTCTCTCTCTCTTTCTCATTCTCTCTCTCTCACACACACAGACGTTATAAATATACTCTTCAATACAATATATCTGTGACAAAATGTGCAAATGTTCACAGTACATACGGCATAATGTGCTCGACAGATTCTGGCAAAAACATTTCTAAAGTCGAATTTAAATTCAAAGTGCGTAACATCAAACTGACCATGTAAAGTGATAAAATAAATTGACTGTATTGAATATTGATTTGGTTCTCTCTTTTCATTGATTTGTATTCTTAAAAATAAAAAGTGTTTTTGATTTGTACAGTTAAACTAATGTTTTATTGATGTTGAATAATATGCTGTTGTGGTGAAGACTGAATCAGCACAAGCTAATTTTCAGAATCTTTGTCTCCTTAATTGTTTATGGTTTAAGGGGAAAAGAAAAAGCATGTTATGATAGCAGGGGTTGGGGGGGGGGGGGGGGGGGGTGAGGGCGACACTTAAAGGGGGACGGTCAGGGCCATGGCGAGTTAAGATTTAAAATTAGATTGAAAAACTTTGAAAGCTACTTGAGATATGGCCCGGAAATCAAAGTTTTATATACAAACAGAATGTATGAAATTACAACTTTAACCTTTAGACCCGAAAATCAATATTTCTTAGGCAATAACTTTAGTGGGTTGTGCTATAAAATATCACAGCAAAAGCTCAACTTCTTCTCAAGATATCGAGCCCAAACGAAAGTGTTAAAATAGACAGAATTTATGATTTTGCGACCTTGACCCTATGAACATTTTAGCTCAAAATTTATAGGATTCTTATAAATACATCGGGGGAAGTTGTTATGTAAAATTTCATTGTAAAAACCCAAAACCTTCTCGGGATATCGCACGAAAAAGAAAGTGTTGCAGACAGACAGAAATTAAGCTAGACAGATCTACAGACGGACGGACCAAAAGTAATATTCCCCACTTTCAGTAAAAGTGAGAGACAAAAGTTCAGTCTTATGATAGGCCCCCTCCCCCCAATTCTTGGAATACATTTTCCAATGCCAGATTAAATGTATTCGTAAGTGCCCATTAGTCCATCTGTTGTCTCTGTAAAGCTCGAAAAAAAAAAACCCACCTCAAATGTATTAAAAGCAGCAGATGTTAAAATTTTATGCAAAATGGAGTCGCTTCGTATTCAGTTGATTATCCCCTCCTTTGCAACCGTAATATTAAATTAACATTCTTTAAGGTATGGACAAGAATCTACAAATTAGAAGCCACCCAATATTTATTTGAATGTTGTTGAAAAGTAGTGAACGATTTTGTAACACATTCGAGGTAGTCTCTCAGCTGATCGGAGAGCATTCGAACCATCTCGGCTCTTTCCGTCGAAGGTCGGAAAAACTACCTCGGATGCTATCGACAATCCTCGGCTGACTCCGCTTCGTCCACTCAAACCTCGGGTGTGATAGGTGGAGGAATACGGATCAGATTGATACATTTTTCTCCGCCGCAAACTGCCTACATGTAGTTAATACTCATTTTATATTTCGCTACGCTAAGCATTCATTCATACTATGGGGAAAATCCTTCTTTCTTTACCGGATTAGATGCCTATATTTCCTCAAAATGATTGATTTTTATTGCAAATGCTGGAGATTCTCAAAATAAAGAAAAAAAGAGCTGCAGATGCAAATATAAACTATTTAACGACTCATCAGGCTCATGTGTTTCAATAGCATAAATAACAGTTTCTTGACCGGAAGTCCAAGAGTTACTACACTACGCCAAGTTAGAGAAAATTAGACCGCATTATCTGAATAACAGGCAATCAAAAATGCCCAAGAATATTTATTTCGCTAAGATAAAGACATTGATAAACCTAATGCATGGTAAAAATCGGACTGCGTACATGTATGTTGTACATGGCGGAATAGCATGTTTTGATTAAATGGTCGGAAGGGGGGGGGGTGTTTTATTTAAATGAAATCAGTTAAGAGGGCTAAAAAATCAACTTTCGGTAATCGAATGAAAACAATTCAACCATTAAATAACTGATTTGGCAAAGTAAAAGATGTCATAACTTGTTTGGTACATAGTTATATCCCGTATATAATTTTTCACCCTAAAAGTAGAGTGTTGCGTTTTCATTGACGGTAAGTATATATATATGATTGTACTAATGAAACTCGAGGGTTCCTATCAAAGAAAAGTTTTTGGAAAAAAGAACAATCTATTGAAAAGTTAAGTCTGATATAGTTTGAATTTGAAAATCCAGGTACATATACATGTAACATGGATTTTGATATGTAATGGTAAAAGTAATAATCAAGTTGGTACGGTTGGACAGACTATATATTATCATGGTCCACTGGTATACCTGAGGAATGGTTGGCGTTTATTTACCTTTTTCCTTTCACTGTCAGAAAGGCATTAGTAACGTATACCACTTTGTTTAAATCCAGAGATATCTAGTATGAACTCCTCGGATGTGTAGCACAACGTACAATCTCAATCTCATGATTGGGTCCCGGTGCCAGTAAAAGGAAAAAGTTAGGAAAAAAAAACCTTTAATTAAATTAGGACAGAAAAATCATTTTGACCGGTGTTAATGTATATGTAATACGTAGGCTTGTAAAACAACACTCCCTGATCTGCGTCTTGCATTAATTTTATTGCTTATGTTGTATTCACGTTGAAATCCTCCTTAGAAGCGGGACACCCTGTTTAAAAGATTGTGTTCCTATCCTTTAAGTATTTTGATATTAATATTGTTTAGGAACAATCTTAAATCTTAAAAAAACGGAATATGATACCAATTGTCGAAATATAGGTAAGATAGGCTATGATTACATGTACTTTTGATAAAGCCATACATGATGTATCTGAGCTTAAAAAATGACAATTAAAGAGATTCGGTGTAGAATTACTTGATATATGTTATTCACGTTAAAATTAAAATTTTCATCGATTTGAACCTCAATATACCCACGTTTCAATGGTTAAATTGACTTTAAAGCGTGTGTGATTTTTAATTCCAAGTCGGAAATAAATTGGTTATTGTATTAAAAATCTCTGATATCTATGAAACGAGATTGATTTTAACTGTGTAATTTACAATAAAGTCTTAAAAGTATTTTGCACTGGTGTGGACAGGGCCCTAAATAATATATAAACATAAAATATAGAGTTTTATTTTCTACATCCGATGCATTATTTAATTTCATATTATACTAGGACGATTTGGAGAAGGGGAAAGGGGGGTATTTCCACTCAGGGACGTTGTGACAGGCAGTATTTACATAACATCTGATTAATTTAATATTTCTCTTTAAAGATTGTCGTATAGGGATTTAATCGATCACATCTCTGAAATTCTGACAACTAGTATACTGCATATACAAAAACTTCTAAGTGTTCACTTTAATAAATGTCTTTATTTAAGAACTACTTTAATCTAAGTATGAATTATCCTTAAAGCGGCGCACTAAAGTGCTAAACACCCAAGGATATTGACCAAAAGGCATTTGTATGACGATATACTGTCAAATTCCCGGATCTGAATCCGAAAGAAAACAATTGGGATTATAAAAGAAATGTCATCCCCCCCCTCCTTTTTCCTCACAATTTAAATGGTTTGGAAAGATCTATGCAGTACATGTTAGTGTGGAAGCAGAATCTCATATTCTGGGGTACACAGTGTCCAACAATAAAGATTGTCTTGTAGTAATTATAGCGAGTATTGGGTCCTACTCAATCAAGATTTTTTTGTGTGAATTTTCATTTTGAGGGTACATCATTTCCTTGACACTTTGCTTAAAATTCTGACGAGATACTTATATGAAATTTACGCAACATCGAACCAAATTAAAATGGGAAGGGGGGAGGGTAAACAAAAAAGGTAAGCCACAATTTGCAATCCTTATATTTTATATTTATCTCATCAGAAGTGGGCTCTTGTTGATGGAGGGGTAAGCCCTCTCTAGCACCCACGACTGCAACGCCTATGAATAGTGTAGACCGGGCCTCTCTCTGGTATTCAAGAGGTCGAGTGTCACCCTTTCTCTGAAATATGATTTTTTTTTTTTTTTAAAAACTATGGATTTCATTGATTTCATATTTTCAATATAATTAGTTAATTTAATCACACAATACAAAAAAAATACACGATCCCGGAACCAAGCCCCATTGATAAAATTTGAGCAATGTATCTTACTAAGCATAAACCAAAGAAGACCGAGTGCAACAATATTTCTTTTATCTGTGCATGATCAAGAACCGCTGTGTCTATGTCTTATAAAACAAATATTTCGTCAGATGCAGCAGAATGTGTATTTACTCTTTATACATAAAAGCAAGCATCTATTACTTAATCCAAGTTCAACTTTTACTTTAAGAGACATTTTCTGTCATAAATGATCTATTTTTTTTATTTTTAAAGGCGTGTATAAAATTCGGAGAAAAACGTTGTTCCGGCAGTAACTCGGAAGTCTGCTATTAACTTATATTTTTTAAGAACCAAGCCCCATTGATAAAATTTGAGCAATGTTTCTTACTAAGCATAAACCAAAGAAGACCAAGTGCGACAATATTTTTTTATCTGTGCATGATCAAGAACCACTGTGTCTATGTCTTATAAAACAAATATTTCGTCAGATGCAGCAGAATGTGTATTTACTCTTTATACATAAAAGCAAGCATCTATTACTTAATCCAAGTTCAACTTTTACTTTAAGAGACATTTTCTGTCATAAATGATCTATTTTTTAATTTTTTAAAGGCGTGTATAAAATTCGGAGAAGATTGTTCCGGCAGTAACTCGGAAGTCTGCTATTAACTTATATTTTTTAAGATTTATATAGGTATGTATGATAGAATTGTATGTCATTAACTAGAAGTATATATATATAATGTTGCGGGATCAATGTACAGAAGCGAGTTGTGGGTCAGTATACAAGAATAATTCTGTGGCATTCCTGGTTGATTCGATATGTATCGGTAATGATTTTTAATCGGCCGATATGTATCGGTAATGATTTTTAATCGGCCAAATGAATTGAAAATTTTTGCAATGTAGCGGTAATGTTGACCTCCCCTCAAAGATATATAGAAATTGCGGGATCCAAATACAGGTAACTATACATTATTCTGGGTCAATACATTGGATATATAGAACACCGTCCGATACTGAGTATATACTTTTCCATCTATAAAATGTAAAATAATTGTTGATTTGATTACACTTACCTTAAATCTTAATGTAATTTTTTTCTGAATAAACCTAAAGTTGTGAACGATTTTCTGAGACTTCAACCTAACGTATTTTTTTAATTATTGAAACATCGCGATTCACATCTCACGCGCGATCTTTATAGTAACATTTTAGTCGAATTTTTTCTCTCAAAAAGTGTTATTGAAGCTTTCTTTCACGCCTTTATAAGAATTTATATTTAGATATATAAACTTTAAGAAGAACACAACTATCGTACAATAAAAATTTTGAAATAAATTAGCCTTATTTTTTCTCTTTTAGATTTATACAATGTAGTACATTGAAAATAAAATCTCATACATATAAATAAAAAAATCGTTACAACTTAATAATGATTCACTGAAATCAGGCTATAAAATCTAGTCGTTTCTCCTTATCACTCCAATACTCATGGGGAAAGTATATAAAATATTGTGGGACACGCGCAAAATCCTGCCGATGCACTCAGCGGTAAGATTTCATATATATAAAATTGCATTGTGGGTCATTTTTTGATTGTGTAATTATGGGTCAAAAATTTTTTTTTTGTAAAAAATGAATATAGTTACTATATTATTGTCATAAACAAAATTTTAGGCACATGGTTTGTGGGTCAATATATAATGACCCATAAACCATCCATGGTACCCACAACGTGAGTGAAAAAGACGCAAAATAACCCACAATCCGCATGGCACAAAACTATATATATATATATATATATATATATATATGTAAATTACTTCGACACTAAAGTAACCTCAAATTAAAACTTATGATTGGAGAATTATCAACTTTTTAACTAATATTTAATCAGAGCTTCTGCTAGTTACCTGTCTGATTTGCTTTAACGAGTCTAACAATCTCCCCAGAAAGCATTCTCATATCATGAGTTCCGTTTCCCAGCTTCTCTATGTAAAACCGTCCTGGAGCAATAAGTCTCTTAAACAGCTGAAAAATCATCATAATATGAATATGTTGTATGTGAAATATATATGGACTCCGATATAACAATCAGGGTCCGTCGTTATAAAACATACTTAAGTCTGAGAATGCCATCATATCTGAAAATTTTCTCAAATCCAAAATTCTCAGACTCAGTGGCCGTCATAAAAGTTGAGAAAAATAAAAAAAAATCCTCTAACTCTTTTATTCTCAAATTCTCAGCTGGGTAATTCTCAAGAGTTGAGTTGAGAATTTCTGTTCAGAATTCTCAAAGTTTTATGATAGTGGACCCAGGTCTCAGGATCACAAAACAGATGTAAAGTTAAGTCAAATTTTCAAATGCCTGTTAAACCAGGGACCTGGTAAAACGTTTATAAAGAAGGATATGGAAATAACGAACAGTATTCAATCTCAACGTCCATTAAACAAATATACAAAATAAGAGCAGAGCAAACAAATAAATTATTGAATTGACTTCAAAATTTGCATTAAAAAGCACTTTTGTGAATCATTATTGAAAGATATTTCAATTTTAATCTGCTTGGCTTAAACAAAATATAGCCTAAATACAACATGAAAATTTTGACAGAAGCTTAAAATCTTTTATGACCCTGGGGTCATTATTAAAAGTTTTTTTTAAAAAAATACAAATCAGGAGAAAGGAAAACACAGACCAGAAAGGGATCAGATTCCGTGGAAAAATGAGCATTTCTTATCGACAGGTTATACTTATCTTCAGTGTAAAGTGATTCATTACTAAGCTTACTTAAAATCGACATTTTTTATAAGAACAATGAATTTTCGAATTTTATCCTTCAAATCTTTTATATAAACATCATACAATGTACATAGTGTTTGAACGAGTTTGTGTTGAAGTTTATATAATTGATTAAAAAAGGAACGAAAGACAGCAAGTATAACAAAATGAATATGTTACCATACACCCCAAATGTTTTCTATGAAAACAAAGAGTAGTATTATAGAAAAATGGAAGACGTATATAGTGCATTCAGTTGACGAATACAAAAGCAACTCTAAGTAGCAAGCTTAAGGTTACTCTGAGGATTCCACCTTTCCATACAGTCTTCTGGAAAGCAACGGTTTGTTAACACGAAAATGAAACTTGCAGAATTAAAAAAGGCTGAAATGAAAGTTCAAATAGATACATGTTCATAATACAAACTTATCAAGTCAAAGGACTTTTGCAATGTTGCACAAAATTAAGACCCAACGATGTAAAAGATAACTTAAAATCTGACATTCTATATCTGGCCATGGATGAAACCTCTTTGAGAAGTGGTACCCTGACAAAAATACTTTAGTTAACTAAAGTCATAACTTTGACACTTTCAAAACTTTGATTTACTTTAGTGATCATTTTGACGCTTTGAAAAAAATTGGCGAAAATTCTCACTCTTTGAAAAACTTTGGCGAAATCTTTGACACTGAAAAACTTAATCGAAAAGTTTGACACTTTGAAGAACTCTATCAAAAACTCTGGCACTTTGAAAAACTTTTTTAAAAAAAATCTTTGACACTTTGAAAAAATATAGTTAAATATAGATTTTTATTTGTTAGAATTATGTGATAATAGTTAGATAAGTGCAATAAAAGTTCGAGGTTCAAATTGTTTATATCAAACAATTCCCAATTTTGTCCATACAAGCTTGTAAAAATGTTGATTTTATTCAGCTGAATGAAACGTTCCTTTCTGTTTATGGAAATCAATACTGTACACATAATTATTCTCGCCCCGTCTTACTTTCGCCCTGTAACACTTGCAAAAAATGCCTCTTTTTAAATCCGCCCAGTCATAGTTTTGTTTAAGAAATTATACTGTATTCTTTGGACCCGCCCCGTTTTAAATACACCCAAATGAAAGTAGAGCGAAAGGGTCGAAAATAAAACGGGGGCGAGAATTTCCATGTTTACAATATATAAGATTCTGACAATATATAAAATAATGACCGTTTAGAAAAATATCTTCATAGCTCTAGGATTTACACCCGTAGAGTGTCACTTGGAAATTAAAAAAAATTATCAGTCCATTGCAAAACTAGCCACGAGGAGGAAATGTATTGGAGAAATTTGTTGACATCGTTCACAGACAATGGAATGGATAATTATTGCAGTGAAGAAACCAATGAATCTAAGATTAGGTGTAGATCGGAAAGGTTTAAACAAAACAATGAAGTACTTGCATAATTATCCGATGTCGACCATCTAGGAAATTCTGCAACGAGTTAGCAAGACTAAAGTATATTCAGTATTTGACGCTGAAGATTGACTTTGGCAAGTTACGCACAGAAATTAAAGGACAAGGAAGGTGTTTGCTGATAATTTATACGCCATTAGGCAAAACAGTTTGCTCTGCATTCCCTTTTGATTATCTAAAGCACCATTAATCAGGTCGAGACCACTACCTTATATGGAAGGCAATTTTCATCACGTGACGATGTCTTCGTCACGCCCGTTCTCCAATCAAGTGAAAGAGTCCCAAAGCATAACAGTCTACCATGTGTTTACGATTCAATGGCTACACGTGGTTTTCGTCATTTTACTGCACAAAATTTAACTCGTCACCGGAAAAACTGTAGAGCTTCTTTAAGACTTTATTAGACCTAAATTGAAAGATTATATTCTAAAGACACTGGTCCATGCTCACATTTTACATTGGAGTTGTTTTAGATGAAAAATAGTTGCTTCGAATATCGTACAAACGCTTTGACTTTGGCATATACATAAAACACTTTCTAATAATATTAAGGGGTAAATAATAATTCCACACTTGCTCCTGCTGTCTAAAAACAAGGACTTATATACTACCTGCGGAAGCTATGCATACGTATATCACGTGAAAAAAAACTTTTTCGACACGATAGCACTTATACGTCTCTTTGAACAAATGTATACTAGGCCGATGTATTCTAAGTTGATATAAGGCTTCATAAAACAAATTTTGTAAATGTGAGCATAAAAATGAAAGACTATGCATCATTTTAAATATTTCTTTCACAAAATTCAAAAAAGAATTTAAAATAAGTTTCCAAGGGACAATTCAAGTTGCCTTTAATTTTCAACAAAGCTAGGTACTTGTAGTAGCCCACAATGCATTGCGGCTCATTCAGCAATAGATAAGTAAACATATTAGCTTATTTACATCCAAATTTATCCTGACGTAAGAAAATTTAGTGGTCTTGACCTGTTAATTAATCAACAACTAAAGCATGATACACTCATAAATTGAAAGAGGTAGATGATAGATTACATATTTTTTGCTGTGGAGATCCAAAAAAGGCCCTCAAGATCAGGACAAAAAGCAATGAATTTTTCAAATCAAGAAAATAACTTATAATATAAACAGTATAATACAAAGAAACTCTTTCTAAGTTGTAAAGAAATACTTAAATAGGACACTCTTTGGCAAAAGAAGGATAAAAGTCGGATCCAGCAAATGTTAACGCAATTAAATGTATTCCTCAATTTTATGATGTACAATATGCAAGGGTTCTTTAGCCTCCTCAACTACTGTAGATCACAAAGATCACAAATATTTTAGCAAGATAGCCATATACCCTTTATTAGCAAAAAACCTTTTTTCCACGAATTGCGGTTACTGCTTGAAAGAATACCAAGGAATATTTCAATAGGCAAAAAACTCGTATGATTTACAATGTGCAATGATTCCTTGTTTATATTAGTATTACTTTGTACTTATAAAAGCAGTAACCAGTCAGCAGGGGATGCTCTATCCTCCATGGCATGCAATTCCTCCTCTGATGCCTTAGATGTCTGTGCTTTCTCAGATCACAATTAGTCATGTTCAATAGACTTTAATTTTCGAATACTGATCGTTATCTCCAAATTCTTCAATTGAAGAAAAAGCTGTCTTCCAGGAATTGAAAAGAAACACTTTTACTTGGTATGGTTCAGAGAGAATTTTCTATTTCTATCAACTTACTTCTTGAAATTTTGGAGTGTCTCTCATGACCCTGTTCCCGTTAATTGAGACTGAGAAGTAGTCGATAGCGCTGGAATTAGGGACAAACACGGTGAGCTCACAGGCCACAGTAGTGGTTCCGCAGTACCCCATGTCATAGTTAGACGTCCCCTGTGACCCGGTAGACCACCCAGTGTTTGTTTGACATAAGGCACTATTACAAGGATATTGGTTCTGGTAGTTTGCCTGGGCACAATATGTGGGGCAGGTGGTGGACCCCCCTGTGTTTGTCTGACACTGGGCAGAGTTACAGGGGTACTGGTTCTGATACTGGGCCTGACTACAGTAGGGAGGGCAGGTGGTCCCCTGGTTAGAGGGAGCGGCTGATCCGTAATTTGGAGGGTAGCCGTAGATCTCAAAGTTACACTTCTCCGCAGTGAATCTTCTATCCGTCAGGTAGTTCTTCAATCCCACTCTCCGCATATAGTCATAGGTACGCCTATAATGAGACAACAAAAAGTGTACTTAAAGTTCACAGAATGACAGGCATTATAATTTATTTACATAAAAAATGACCAGGTGATTGAGTTCTTCTGCAAACCGGAAATTATTTGTGACATCTTTCATTCATGATCCGATCTTCAGTTTGAAACCATCCATGACCAATAGTTTTTCCTGACAGAGGCCAGATTTGAAACATATTTAGGTGTATCTATGTGGTTCAAAATGAGAAATATTTGCAAAATAATAGAAGGTTGCAAAACTCAAGGAACAATATATTTCTTTTCATATGAATAAAAAATTGTTTACTGCTACATTTACTAGATACTTTTCATCATTGTTAATGACCTATATGCACTTACAGTAGCCAGACGTCATGACAGATCAACATGGGGAGATCCAGATAGGGGATTCCCAGGACAGAGTCGATGATGTGGATCATCCCGTTAACGGTCTTAATATCCGGCCGGATCACACGAGCCTTCACGTTACCGCCCTGTACCCAGGTTTCTAAAAATAGGAACAGACGTGGCATGGCTTTGTACAACTTTCTGAAAATGTTATCATTATTGAATGGAATCAGTTGATGAGAATTCAGCACAATTTCTCCTTTTTGAACCTCCAATATAAAATATAAATCGAATAAAATTGCACCATTAAGTTTTAAGAATATTTTTGTAAACAAAATGGAAACTTAGTATTACAACAATGACGATGGGAAAGGATGGATTCCTCCATTTTAATTGTCCTCAAATTCATTATAATTTCATCCTATAATAATAAGTATTTTCCTTTCGATTTTGAAATCACTATTTTTTTTTTTTGAAAAGGGAGTGGGGATTGGATCCACTGGTCACACTAACTCTTTCAAAGGTTTGGAGAAAATCAAAATTCATGTAACAACTTACCATGTCTTTCATTATAAATGGTGACCTTCTCATTGCTGTACATGGTCTGTCTATACTGACGACTTTCGTATCCACTCATGGCTGGCAAGGAAGAAATGATAATGGGGTTGTTAGGGATCAGAATATGCAGTCTTAGCACCTGAAAAACAATGACATGAACAATATGCTTGAAAGACAAAACACATTCATTTCTATTCTACAGTCTCTGACCAGCAAGAGCTAAAAATATGGATTTGCTACTACAGCAAAGAAAGTTTTTACAGTCATGCAAATCTCAAACCAAAAGAGGCTGAGAAAATACATGTACACTTTAAGATATAATAACAATTGGCAAGAATTTGAGATATAGTATCCTCAGGCTGGAAAAATATTTAAAGTATAAGTATCTGGGACTTTCAAATCACTTAACATCATATCCATGGCATGGTATTAAAGATATCCATGATTTGTCATTACAAAATTTAACTGTTCTTTTTTTTCTTTCTTTTTTGGCCTAGAGTAGTAAATTTCTGGTTACCATGTCCACCAGTGTCTGATTACTATTGAGGTTGGCCCAGGGGATGTTAGCGATCTTAGCGAAAGCCGTGTCCAGAGGCATGAAGACCGAAACCCCCGAGGGCTGAACCAACGCACTCCGAACGTTCTCCGCACCCAGATTTATCAGCTGTTCAAATTTCCTTTAAAAAATGATTTTATTAAATAAAAAAAAATCATTAAATTTAAATATAAAATGACATCTGCAGGAAATCCTTAATGTTGACATGATTACAATGAACATGTTTGTTAATAATATCATGAATTGATAATCAATAAAGCAAAGTTATTTATCATTTCCATAATTTTTTTAAAATTTGATATTTTTTTTCCATAGATAACAGTATTTTTGTTTAATAGACCTAAGGTTATTTTTGCTTGGATTTTATTTTTGCCATTTCCAAATAAACATTTTATATAATTATGCTTAACTTCATGTAAAAAATATGCAGTAGGCACAAAACAGTAAATTAAAATAGACTGTGAAAGAAATGGGGAAAAAATATTTAAAATGATACGATTGTTAGTGTTTACAGAGAGAAAAAAGAACTCCTTGTCACATATTATTCAGCTAATTAGCTTAACCCCAGAGAAATATAAATTTGACCTACGTTCCCTCTCTCTGAATCTGTTCTCGGATGTTGTTATAAACGAATCCTAACAGCTGATCGACCACGTGAACCACTCCATTAGACACCGTGATATTTCCCTCCACAATGGCCGCACTGACACCTTCACTGTCAACATACACTGAAATCAGAATGTAACCATTGATTTCTTTAAACTTGAATATTTATGCCTGAGACTATTCCATGACATCATGTTCAGACAACAGATGTTTGTAAAACACTTATGCCCCCTCACCCCATATTGGAATTTTCCTAAGTCCAAAAGGGCAAAACTCTGTCAAAAAAGGCATGATTGTACCCAAAACAGAACTTGTCCAAGATATTTATCTGATAAATATGTTTATTATATACCTAATGTGTATCACTCAATTTTACTGTTGATTTTATGCTATCACATGATTTCGTGATCCTACTTTCCGGATCACCACACACTGTGGTTTTCTGATTCCATATCAACACTCTCTGAAACTGATGATGTAGTACACAGAATCTTAACGTTATTTTTCTTGCACACAAAAAAGTCCCTTGTTATTTTGCCTTGTTTTATTGAAAAATGTTATACAAATGATTTCTTAAGTTTTATTTTGCTATATTTGCTAGTTATGAGGGGGTATATGATAAATTTATCATTATAAAAGTAACTTGATTCGAAGAGCCGTATTATCAGATATCTATCTGATAAATCTGTATACCAGTTTTCATCTCAGTATGTGCAACCTCTGCAAAGAAAATGAAGGAAAACTGCAAAAATTGGAATTTTTCTAACTCCAAGTGACATAAATCTGTCAAAAATGGTGCAATCGTACCCAAAACAGAATTTGACCTTGATATACCTCTGATAGATCTGTACTCTTAATTTCATTTCAGTATGTGCAACGGTTGCGAAGAAAATGAATGGAAACTGCAAATAATTGAATTTTTTCTAAGTCCAAAGGGCATAACTCTGTCAAAAATGGAGCGATTGTACCCAAAACAAAACTTGACCTAGATATTCATGTAATGTATCTTTATACCAAATTTTATATTAGTATGTGCAAGGGTTGCGAAGAAAATGAACGAAAACTAAGTGGACCGACAGTCATCGACAGACAGCAGCAAAGCAATATGCCCTCCCTTCTTCGAAGGGGGGCATAAAAATGAAAAGTATTGTATAAATTGCAATAATCAATATCGAAATCAACAGTAAACATTAAATGTCCTGTAAAGAGCTATTGAGTATTGAAAGGATTGGTGAAAATTTCATTTTAAAACTATGCTTTACTTGTATTCGTCAATATTTTTAATGAGCTTCAAAATATTCACTTCTTTTTCATCCACAGCTAGAATGGAACAGAATCGCATATCCGGGCTGTGGTTTGCAATTATGATGGCAATGACCTTGAACCCTTGTAAAATTTGACCTACCATTGTAACCTGATGGCTTCCTAAAGGTCAACGGTTGACCTTTGGCATTGGTAACGCCTTCATTGTGAGAGATGCAGTTGGTGAAAATCGCCCGATTAGGAACATAATGAGCTTGAAGGATCTAAATTAAAAAAAAAGAAAAAAATAAGTTTAGAATTTATCTTTTTGTGATCCCCTTGGAATCCCTCTCTTTCAAAGCACATTTTTAAAAACAGTGAAAAAAAAATAAAAATTGGAAGAATATGGGAGCCGTCAAGAAATCTGCAATAAAAAGGGGGAGATCAATGGGATTGGCCTTTAAATAAAAATTTCTATAGGATGTGGTGTGTGACTTATCTCATTTGTAATTCTGTAGGATCTATGATTATAATTATTTAGTCTCTGTAACAGCTGTATTTCTGTGGGATCTGATACTCTACATGTACATAATTTGGGGTATTCAAAAATTAGCGCATTCTATGGATATGGAGTTGCTGGCATAATCATGTATTAGTGCTATACAAATGTTCATGCTGTATATTCTATTTATAAATGTGGGATTTGATAGGTTTATATCCTGTGGGGTTTGATAGGTTTGTGGGATTTGGTTTGTTTATATTATGTGGGATTTGATAGGTTTATTATCTGTAGGATTTGATAGGTTTATATTCTGTGGGATATGATAGGTTTATATTCTGTGGGATATGATAGGTTTATAATCTGTAGGATTTTATAGGTTTATATTCTGTGGAATTTGATAGGTTTGTGGGATTTGATAAGTTGATAGTCTGTGGAATTTGATTGGTTTATATTCTGTGAGATATGATAGGTTTACATTCTGTGGGAATTGATAGGTTTGTGGGATTTGATAGGTTGATATTCTGTGGGATTTGATAGGTTTGTGGGATTTAATAAGTTGATATTCTGTAGGATTTGATAGGTTGATATTCTGTGGAATTTGATAGGTTTATATTCTGTGGGATTTGATAGGTTTGTGGGATTTAATAAGTTGATATTCTGTGGACTTTGATTGGTTTATATTCTGTGAGATATGATAGGTTTACATTCTGTGGGAATTGATAGGTTTGTGGGATTTGATAGGTTGATATTCTGTGGGACTTGCTTGCTTTATGTTAACCCATTATATTCTATGGGATTTAATGCGAGTATATTCACCCTTTGTAATTCTGTGGAATCGTTCTTGAGTCTGTTTAGCTGTGTGAAAGGAATCTTCTGCATTGCGTTGTCATTTGGAACAAATAAGGTGGTAATTTTGTCTGGTGATGAGATATCATTAATGCTGTCCTGTACGTACATGTCACTCATCAAATCTATGAATTGCCTGCAATTTTAATTTATTAAAAATTCATTTTAGTTGTAACAGGTCATTTAATTAGGCAAAAGATTTCATCTATTTTGTATAACATAAGTTGTCTATATTACAATTACGTCAAAAACATATTACTCTGCTTGACGCTACTATTAAAAATATCATTCAAGGGGGCCAATTTTTCTGTATATAATATTAGTACCTAAATTAATAGGTTTAAGAGAATGTGAAAAATTTGTTAAGGTGTACACATGATATCTTGTGGTTTGGTTCTTTTTCTGTGTTAACTTTTTCATGTACTTTAAGCAAAAACAAAGTTAACTCATATAAAGCATGTAATCTTAAAGGTAATTTACAGTAAACCTTGCTCTGAAGCAAGAGTTATGCAAGTTACATACGTAAATCTCTGTGAAGCATCTTCTGGATCTTGGATCCACCCAAACGCTGTTTTCTGACTTGGTTTACGCATGACTCCATTTAGACCATGAATAAGCCCATTAGTGGCTGAGATATCGCGATTTATTCCTTCTGAAATTTCCACACCATTGACGTAATACTTGATTGGTCCAAATGTGCCGGCCGAGTTCTAAAAGAAAACAATTACAAATCAGTCAAATCTTTATATCAGTAAACCTTTTTCATACAAGAGGCTCATGGGCCTTATAGGTCACCTGAGCATTATGCAACAACTTTCCAGTGATTTAATTTGATTCATGTTTTATGCCAGATGCTATGACGTTCACAATTTTGAAGGCACCACTGATCATCATAACAATACACTTAGCAGTTGCTTAATTTGTTTACTTAATACCCATAGGCAGGGTGGGGGAACAAAAAAATGCATTTCAAGTAATCAGTAATATTCAGCAATAATCAGTAATGCCCTATCACACATGAACCCCTGACGCTTAGGCCTAGATTCACACATTGCACAATTTTTGAAAAGGCAGCCTTGCTTTTCAAAAATATTTGATTAATACCAAGAAGCAGATCTCAAACAATTCATTCAGTTTCAGTATATAAGTACACCCCCCATGGTACCCCTGACCCCGGGACCTTGAAATTCACAATTCTGGAAGATTAGGGTCCTTGCTCATCATAACTACAAAGGTAGTTCATCTGCTTAATACCCAAGAGCAGAGAAGAGAATTTTCAAAGATTTAATGTATTTTCACTATATAATCAATAGAGCCCCGCCCTAACATCGGAACCCCTGACCCTAGGGCCATAAAATTCACAATTTTGGTAGAAGCACTCTTGCTCATCATAACTATGCACTTAGTTAGTTTATTTAATACCCAGGAGCAGAGAAAAAGATTTTCAAAGAATTCATGAATTTTCACTATATAATCTATAGAGCCCCGCCTTAACACCAGAACCCCCGACCCTGGGGCCATAAAATTCACAATTTTGGTAGAGGCAGTCTTTTTCATCATAACTATGCACTTAGTTAGTTTATTTAATACCCAGGAGCAGAGAAAACGATGTTCAAAGAAATAATGCAATTTCACTATATACTTATTTAGCCCCGCCCTAGCAATAGAACCCCTTACCCAAGGGCAACGAATTTCACAATTTTGGTAAAGGACTCAATGCTTATTACATTTATGCAAACAGTTTGATGTCCAGGAGTAAAGAAGAAGATTTTTAAAGATTACATTAATTTCATTGGTTTTTGCCCCCCCCCCCAAGCCCCAGGAGGGCAGGGACCATGAAATTCACAATTTTTGTTCCCCTTTACCCATAGATGCTTTGTGCCAAATTTAGTTGAAATTGTTTTATTGGTTGCAGAGAAGAAGCTGAAAATGTTCAAATTTTAACGGACAACGCACGACGACGGACGAAAACAGATAGCAATAGGTCACCTGAGTTTATTCAGGTGACCTAAAAAAGAAAATTACAAGTGTATTTTTTATTCTCTCTTAACATGATTAATTTATAGAGTTTTCAAATTTAATTTTAGCCATTAAAATTAAAACTCAAGAATCTTTATTGAGAGTTAACATCTTGTATCATAATTTTTCCATATGATATAATTTGAAAAAAAAATTCAAATTCAAATTCCGCATGCAGAAACATGAAAAATGTGCAAGAAACATTACGATAAAAAATAAAATAAATGCAAGACTGAATATAATCCACCCCAAAACTTATTTTCACAGTATTCTTCATGTCTTTTCAACATATCATTTCAAGTGTGCACTTTATATACATGTAAAATTGTATTTACTTCAAAAGTTCAGTGTCAATCATCATTATAAAATTAGAATAAAAACTCATTTAAAACTCAAAATCTTACACTTCAAAATAGTCAATATAAATGTACAAAACTCATCAAATTAATAACAAACAGGAGATGTTTGTAAAACACTTATGTCCCCCTCCCCCCAAATTGGAATTTTTCCAAGTCCAAAACGGCATAACTCTGTCAAAAACCGCATGATTGTACCGAATACAGAACTTGACCAAGATAGTCATCTGATAAATCAGTATACCAAATTTCATCTCAATATGTGCAACAGTTGCAAAGAAAATGAATGGAAACTGCAAATAACTGGAAATTTTCTAAGTCAAAGGGGCCTAACTCAGGCAAAATTGGTGCGATCATACCCAAAACAAGATATTAATGTGAAGTATCTGTATACCAAATTTAATTTCAGTATGTGCAATGGTAAATGCAAATAAAATGAAAAATGAACAGAAACTAAGTGGACCGACAGACCAAACGATAGACAGCAGCAAAGCAATATGCCCTCCCTTCGAAGAAAGGGGGCATAAAAAAGTAGTCAAACCAGTAGGGAAGCTCACTTTCAAAGATGCTCTACCATGATATCTTGCAACACTTGCCAAACAAGACGTGGAAGAATCAGTAAATAATTCATGCAAAATGCATACAATGTTATGTTGACTATATATATTTGATTTAAACTGTATACAGGTTTATTTTTCTTGTTTTATTTTTTCGTTCTTTCCCACTTATAAAAAAATCAGCTCCCTTTTAAAACACACCATGTCACAGTTCTGTAGAAGGTCTGAACAATTAACTTATGCTCTTAACATTCTTTGAATTCCCCATAGGGTGCCTCATTCTAATTTTTTTAACCTGTGACAAGGGTCAAAAGGGTAAAATAAAACATTGACAGAATTTCCTTGTATACAGTTTTTCTGTAGCTAATGTACTGATACACGTAACATTAGTGTAGAGCATTTTGAAAGATTAGTGCCTTAAAGATAAGTTAGTTGCAGGTTCAGGTTACCGGCCATTGTGTTAATATTTGTTTTGTTTGCTTTCAGAGTGTAAAAGTTATGTGATTCCACAACATGCAATTTTCAAACACTGTCAAAATAACTTAAAGGTCACAAGTTTAAATCTGGATTTAATTCATATGGTGCTTTGCTATCAAAGAAAACATTCCGAGTCAGTCACCTTGGTCATATTGTCACAATTTGGGGGGTGAGCCAAAAGGGCCAAATGAAAAAAAACAATGCTTCTTCCTGTTTTGTTACAAAACATTTTGTCAACTGCCATAATTTCAAAATATTCCTTCATAAAAAATCATAGCAGTTTCAAAAACCACTTTGAGATTGGGATCTACAGAGATTTTGTGTTTTCAATGATGGTTCCTTAATTAGGGGGACATAACTTTTCTTTTTTTCATTTCCATAAATAGGACATATTTTCTGGAATTAGCAAACTGATGTATAAAACAACAAGAAATAAAATGCTCCATGAAACATGAAAAGAACTTTGTACCTTAATTAATTGCTTCTTTATTCAAGATACAGGTTATCAGTATTAGCAAGGTCAAGGTAACAGGGAATGTCAAGGTCTATACCTGTAGGTTATACCTGAATAGTGAGGGCAAGGTCAACAGGGAAATGTCGAGGGCAGAAAATTAATTCTTAATATGCCTGTAGGTTTTACCTGACAGTGTTTTAGATAATAAGCAGAAAAGTCAAAGTCAAGTCCAGTATGCTACAACACCGACCAAACACTTACGGTGTACAACCGCTGTTTCCTATTTATAGATAATTTGTCACCGTTGGAGTCCATGCTGCGGAATTGTATATTGTCCCTCATGGAACCCGTGTTGAGTCTCGAGCCATAGACTGTAAAATTAAAATACAATACTCTGACCACAATGCGTTCCGAATACAAGTAAATAAAAAGTGACTTACAGTGTCCATTCTCTGGACGCGATTGAAAAAGAGGCGGTCCCCGTTAGAGTCGCTGCTCCGTACGTATTGGTTGTCCTGGATAGCTGAGGTGGGTACGCGATTTCCTGGGACTGAAAACCACAAAGTAGGAGGCAAGAATACCAAACATTGTCCAACTCGTGCACAATGCTTCTGACTAGCATAATTTATAAGTGCATAAAACATGCATGTAGAAAATCATTTTGTGAGTGTGTTATACTTCTAGTGTCATGTGATGAGAAGAAGGGATATATGTGATATAGGAGCATCTTATATTTATAAAATTATCGTAAAAACTGCCCTCTCACAAGCATCTTTGATCATGTTGATAACTGAAAATTGTTTCTCAATCTGTATTTGAAAAATTACCGTCTCATTTCCGAATTGGATATAAATGCAGTCTAATGATTGATATCCAAGTTTTCACTAGACCCTGAACTCATTTTAAAAAATGCCCCCCCCCCACTTATGTACCTAACAGCTTACTGAGATCTTTGGCCGCAGTTTTCAGTTTCCTTATTTAGTAATATTATTTTCATCATTTTAATAAACTTGTTTGCTGATCTGTCATGAGCATGCATAATGTTTTCAGTTTATAGATTCTACAACAAGAAGCCCAAGGGCCTTGAATCGCTCTTCTGATAAATTGTACAATCAATCACTTCTATTTGAAGCCTCTAACACTGAGTATCCTAAGACCCAAGTTGCATCACCTGACAAAGTTTTATGATTCTTAGCCAATTAGTACTACTTTTTGTTCTACATTCCTGGAAAACCCAAAATGCATCAACTGACAAAGTTTGATGATTCTAAGTCAATAAATACCTAAGATACTTAAATATAGCCATAAAATGTCGAAAGTAGGTCATGATTACCTACATTTTAGTCGACATTTTTCAGAGTCCCAAGATGCATCTGCTGACTTAATTTGATAATTCTAAGCCAATAAATACCTGAGATATTCAAAAGTAGGTCACTGTTACCTACTTTTTGGTCGACATTCTCGGAAAACCAAAAATGCATCAACTGACAAAGTTTGATGATTCTAAACCAATAAGTACCGGAGATACTTAAATATAGCCATAAAATGTCGAAAGTAGGTCATCGTGACCTACATTTTCGTTGACATTTTTTAAAGTCCCAAGATGCATCTGCTGACCAAGTTTGATAATTTTAAGCCAATAAATACCTGAGATATTCAAAAGTAGGTCACCGTGATCTACTTTTTGGTCGACATTCTCCGAAAACCCAAGATGCACCAACTGACAAAGTGTGATGATTCTAAACCAATAAGTACTAGAAATACATAAATATAGCCATAAAATGTCAAAAGTAAGTCACCGTGACCTACTTTTTGGTCTACATTCTTGGACAATCCAAAATGTATCAACTGACAAAGTTTGATGATTCTAAGCCAATAAGTACTGGAAATACTTAAAGATAGCCATAAAATGTCGAAAGTAGGTCACCGTGACCTAATTGTAGGTCGTCACTCTCCGAAAACAAATGGCCATAGCATTATATCAATTGGATGGACAAAGAGAAAAATTCTGATATTTTTTTTCTATATACATAGGTTCCAGACAATGAGATTTTAGAAAAATGTGCTTGACACTTCCAAGCAAATCACTTTGACTTATAAATATGTGAAAAAGATATTCATTTGGTGTTTTAGAAATTAAGTTCAGGTCCATGATGCATGTGATTATGCAAAAGTTTTTGAACCTTTATCAATTCTTCCTTATATGCAATAAAAATTGTAAGCAAAGGCAATATATATTATAGTTACATTGTATCATGTTGTCTATTTAAAAATCATGCATGCATTGGTTAAAGTAAAAGTTTATATTCATTTTTTTTTTAATTTAAATGCTTAAATATTAATTTACCAAAATGTTTTAAAAAATCATAATAAAACACAGAAGATTCTAGTCTGAACACATTGAGGGGTGAAATTGGACAGAAATGACCACAATACTGTACACAGGGTTATTTTCGCCCCGTGTAATTTTCGCCCTTTTGCACTTGCAAACAATTTTGTCCCATTTTGAATTCGCACTATCATAGTTCTGTTTAAGAAATTCTATTGTGTAATTTGAATTCGCCCCGTTTTAAATTCGCCCAATCAAGAAGAGGGCGAAAGGGGCGAAAATAAAACGGGGGTGAAAATTTCCCTGTATACAGTATCATTTCCTAAGTAAGAGTTATCTTTCTTACAAGAGGGTCAATTATACCTTATTTTTTTTATAAATGGTATAGTCTTCAATATACTGATTATTAAATTAATTAATTCTTCATGTTGATCAAAAAGAATTAGTTATAAAGATCAAAATTGATTTCATCATGGTTATTAAATTTAAAAAGTAGATTCATCCAATTCTGAGTTAAAATTCATTCATTGGATAAGGAGTTTGTATAATTTATTGAGCATGCAAATTAACCAATAATTCACTGTAAGAATAATATGTTGAAGAAATACATGTTTTTTTTTTTAAATAAAATACCTACTTGTACAGAACTTGAGGTAATCTTTGAGCTCAGTTTCTGTGTAGCTGTCTATTATGTTACGTTCTCTGTATGGTAGCTGATTATAAGCCGTGTCAGTAAACACAAACACCGTCATGGTAGTTGGGGACTCGTATATCCTCGTAAGTTGTGCTCTGGTAACCAGCTGCGCAAACTGAAAGTTGAAATTAACATTATAATACAATTTTGCTTTAAAAACTAGAGTACATGCCTTAAGAATTTTTATTTGCAATGATTCAATTTTTGCATCAAATATTAGCAAAGGCATCAATTGGTTTCGCTTATCAATCTCAAAGTTTATCTTCAAAAATTACAGGTTTCATTCTGACCTCTATGGTAAAATCAAGACTTCTATCTAAAAAATAATAATATATTTCCGCTGTGCAATGATCAGAAGTATGTGTATCATATTTTTTAGATACTGGGTGAAAAGCATAGTTTCCCAAATTTGGAAACCCGATGGAAACATATGGGAATCGTGACATCAGTAGTTTCCATATAGTTCCATTTTATGGAAACCACATAGTGGTTTTCACATTGATGGAAACAACCAACCTGTGGTTTCCCGTAAGTTTCCCAAGATAGGAAACTATTGAAACATGCCCCGGTGGTTTCCATATAGATTCCCCACATGGAAGCCACCAATGTGTAGTTTCCCCCATGTTTCCCTGGTAGAGAAAATTTGTAAGTACATCTCAATACAAACCCACCTACTTTTTATTTTACAAAAAGTTAAATATTTTCTGATGTTACCATATGCTTACCAATTATAGAAATATTTCAAAAGTGTCTTTGTGTCATTTGAAAGTTTGTGATATATGCAAACCAAACAAGGATTCTCTATCTCTCATAGTTCAAATTATGGTGAAGGTTCAAACAGGCTATTTTAGCATATAGGATACAGTGAAGGTCTCAAGGTCATTGACCTTGGTATCATTTGAAAGGACGTAATCAGTGGTGAATGAATGCTAAACATTGTATACATGGTTATTTTCGCCCCGTGTTATTTTCGCCCTTTCACATTCGGAAACAAGTTTGCCCCGTTTTAAATTCGCCCAGAAAGATTTTTGAATAAGATATTATATATTGCCTACTTTGAATTCAATCCGTTTTATATTTCCCCTTTTGAAATTCACTTCCAACGAGGGCGAAAGGGGCAAAAATTAAACGGGGCGATGCTTTCCCTGTATACAGTATTTAGTCTCTATCTTTCTTCGTTCAAAAGAATTTAATCAGTGAAGTATGCATACCAAATATGAGGTCTCTATCTCTTGAAGGTCAAAGTTTGCAGATAAAGGTAAAGGTTAAAGTTTGCAGATAAAACTATTATTAGCAACTTCCCTTACTTATGCAGCAATATACCTTCGTCACACCTGCATACAGAGTGTATATATCTCAGTAAATTCGATACGCAAGAGCTTGCTCTACGTCTGAACAATATCTAAAAGGAGGTAAATTTTTGACAAGCAAGTTGATGATACAAGAATATCAGCCGTCTCGTTTAAAGTCATCATTTCATAAGTTTTATGGTCGATACAATGACCTTGTCAGCAAATACAATTTATCATTGAGTCAAATCAAATGCTGACTGACGTTTTTCATACCACTTGTTAGTCCATTATTTATACACTGTATTGACGACAGTTTTTTCTGTTATTTCCTGATCAAGATAAGGAGCACACAGCGGGTGAAACCGTTCGGCAGGGGATGCTTACTCCTCTATGGGACTTGATCCCATCTCTGATGTTTCAGGGGTCCATGTTTGCTCTGCTTTTATTTTGTATTGTTTCCTGCGCAAGTGAGCTAATAAAAAATCATAGATTGTATATTTTTTGTACAGAGAAAGTTCAAATAGATTTTCTTATACATACTTAGTACCCACAGTTTATTAATGCAAGTGCACATTAGGACGTCATATTATGACGTCATTGTTCTCTCCCATTCATGGTAATGGATCACATCAACAAAATCAAGTCGGTACAAGGGCATGTCCTATCTTATTTAACCCCTTCACTTCCGTACCGGTCAAATTGACCGGTGGCGCGTTAAAACACGACTTCGCGAAAATAAGATCTCCGTATCTATTTTATGGTAGCATGAACGTATATAAACTATATATATAATCTTTTTCGAAATTTTCTTTACCTTTACAATATCTAAAAAGATTATGTCTTGATTGCCGGTATTTAATCGATTTTACGTTGTAAACACAAACATGACTTTTTGAAAATGGCCTAATTTTCCAAAGCAAATGCCGAATTTCCAGACGATTGACATTTTTTTCCTCATTGACTTTATAAAGAAAGTGTAGTATATTCTTAAAGCATATTTTCTCTGCTTATAATATATGTAAAAATTATTGTAATTATTTTAAAGAACATTTTAAAAACACGAATTTTCTTGCACTTATGTGTTTTTTCTCCATTTTATTAATAATGTTTATACAAAGCTCGGTTTTACGTTTATTTTTATGTTGAAATAGGGAAAACAAAATAAAGCCGGTAAAGTAGAGAAAATTTCCTTTCCAACAAGCCCTTACAGGCCTTCTTACGCTCAGTATTTTCTTAATTACGATAATTTGAATTTGTGACCTTCGCATAGTTTTTATGGAAAAATCGGTCAATATTTACGTGTAACGTCAAAGTCGACATTGTTGCGTCTTACTCGAAACAACAAATTCTTTTATAAGACTTTTTTGACCATTTAAATATATATTTTTTACTGAAATAAATGCATAATACAAAAAACAGATTTCATAAAACAAATATATACTATCGTTCAGCCTTTTGTGTGAAATGAAATGTTAATACTAAGTATTTATTCATCTACATGTAATGATGTACCAGTGAAATATCAGTATCTCGAAGTTTAGGGAACCTGGACACGACTTCGAGATATCCGGGGGTTCGAGATATCCGAAGTTATCTTCCAAAGTCGATTCAATAATTTCACGTTTTTTTTTTTTCTTATACATCTTCATGCATGACACTATCCTTTATTACCAAACATGTAGTCTTTACCGTAAAGATTCAAGCATTTTCGCAATAAATATTAAGAAAAATAATGTTGGTGTTTTTCTTTATCGTATATAATTGTAAACCAATTTAATATACAAGCCTTGTTGCATATACAGCGATTTTACATTTTCCAGACCATGCATACGTGATCAAACAGGATGTATCAATAGCGTGTTAGTTGAAGAACCTTCTCCGTAAGAAAAATAAAAGACGAAATTTTTAAAACTTAATTTGATGAAATCTTTAGTGCAAATATTATTTAGAACACTAAAAAATAATCAGTATTTAAACTGTGAACTTGAATTCTATTAATAGCTTACATGTATTACATTACGAAGTACTACTAAGGAACATATAATTTACGAAACTAACAATGCAAATGGCGGTCAAGGTTATATATTCATATGCAGATAAACATAGATGTAATGTGCATTACGCACTGCAACTTAATTTTTATATTGAGAAAGCTTTTGTGTTTTGTGAATTTACGATTTTAATGATACAGAGCATATTATTAAATGCAATATCGATAATACTGTCTGTATTTAATTTCTGAATTGATGGGAGTGGTTTTATCGGTCTTAGGCTACAGCAGAACCCAAGCTGTCATACCAATTACAGGGTCACCGATACCCAACATGAGCTTGGGATTAATTAAGATTCCCCCAGTTTGAAGGTGTTAATTAATAGCCACTGGCGAGAAAGTGTGAAGTCACGACGCCAGGTGTGTTCAGTAGACCGAAAAATTCACTGCACTTCGAGATAAGCCAGGTAACAGTAGGGCTTGGGACTTTGAATATACTTCGACATAAGCGGGGTATTCGAGATTACTGTGTTCGAGATATCAGGTGTTTTTTTAATCATATATATAGAGAATACGACGGGGACCGGCGATCGACTTCGACATAAGCGGGGTATTCGAGATATCACATGTTCGAGATACTGATATTTACCTGTAAATTTCATGTATTGATGTTGAGAAAAATTGTAGATTCCCTAAACGTCGATCTTTACTAAAAAAAAAGATTAGATTTTAAATATCGTTGTATCTTGTTATACTGTATATTTAATTTACAATTTAATTAGATCTATATTGGCACGAAATATAACAATACAAAAACTCGCATTTATAAATAAATACGACTCATCACTGTATGAGTTGATACGAATTGAAATAACCACGTGTTTCTGCTATGGTACGTAGCAGTAAACAAACAACATGATGGTGATCCGAAATCTGAACGTCAATTTTCATGATTATTTCACGAAGAAGATCATCACATCAATGAATCAAGTAAAACGGACATGCCCAATTGGTATTAGAAGGTGAGATTACGTGTATATAGACTGAATTAAGTTTAAAACGCAATTAGTTCACGTTCAAAAGAAAACTAAGTGAACACATGTACTAGATCTTTATATTTCAGTGTGCGTATTTTGTATTGTTCAGCCAATTTTGGTCGCTTTTGAACTTTGATGCTTTTGACAATCACACGTAAGTTCAAAGTAAAATCAAAGTTGCCATAATAATGGATAGTTGTTTTCAGCATGTGTGTACCAGTGTGTACATGTACCACTTTCACATAGAATTTTTAGGGTGCTGGCACCATATGCAACAATACTTTCATCTGTGAATACCAACTTGGTAAGCCCACCATGAACTACGAAAGCCAATTAATATGTAAGGACACCAATGAACAGGTAAATTTTTGTTTTGGTATTGAAAATTTCTGTATTTCTAAAATTTAAAAAAAATAAAGTCAAATTTCATTTGTGTCATTCCCATGATATTGCATTGATTTATATTTTGAAAAATAACTGTTTGAAACACATAATACTTATGATGCTTGATTATTCACCCAAAGACATTATTTAAACACGTAATATCTATTTGAATGAATGCCGAGATATAGAACAAGCTGTTTTTTAGACTGCTGTTGTATTTCCAATCTGCATAAAGCATGTGGTTAGAATTTCCTTTTTCTCAATTTTTCAGACACTTTCCAATTATCGTACATCATATACATGGGTGGTCAAACTCACTGGATGGTTAATCAACACTCCCATGCTCACGAACAGCCTTGCCCCAGGAATTTTGCCCTGAAGTAACATTGCAGTCTATTGTCTCCTTTCTTTTTACAACCCTGGCAGTCATGCAGGAATGCAATTTATGAAAACCATGAAGGGACATAGAATTTTTAAAAATTTATAAAAGTAAAGCGAGTTCTCAATTTATACAATCCATTTTCTCGGATTGACAATCTGTTATAACAAATTGCCAATTCATTCTCACAGACTATCAATTTGTTCCCTCAAATTAAACAATCCGTTATCTCAGATTGTATAATTCATTCTCTTAGTTTAAATGATTCGTTCACTCGGAATGTAAACCCTTCCCATGATATCATTAAAATTATTTATCTGTTCATATCGTAAAGAATATAATATTATAGTATTTTACATCCTACCTTTTATTACATATCACAGTCCAAAATGTGAAAAATACATGCGCATTTTCAAATCCATATGCTAGTACTGATATTTGTTCAAAAAAAAAATTCTTAAAGGTTTTTGTGTTGCATGTATATTAGAATAATTGAAAGTCTTAAATAGTAAAAGTGAATATGGGTCTTGTGTAATCATAATATTTCTAAAATAAATTTACGATGAATTAGTTATGAAAGAGGTTGGAAATGACCAGTTGCTGAAACAAAATAAACAGAATGTACTAATTGATTAAAATACTTGGATGTATCTGTACATATATGTGATGAAATTCATGAGCACAGATTGCCGAAATAATAAGACTGACGTTGTAACAAATCAAGATCTCGAATTATTAATCTGTGAAAACGAATTATCAGTATGTAATTCGAGATCTCAAATTAAGAATCAAGGGGGTGAATTAGTAATCTGTAAGATCGGATTGTGAAATTCGAGATCTCGAATTATAAGTCCCCTACCGGTGAAACCGGAGGGGACTATAGGTTTCCTCTGCGTCTGTCCGTCCGTCTGTCTAGCTGTCTGTCTGTCTGTCCCCGTCTGTCTGTCAGTCTGTCCCACTTGGTTTTCCACACTTTTTTTCTAAACGCTGGCAGATATTGAGCTGATTTTTGGTACGTGGTTGTATCTTGATCAGTTGCAGATCAAGTTTGAATATCGTTCCGATTCAATTATTTTTTACGGAATTACGGCCTTTTCAATTTTTCAGGGTTTTCCGCACTTTTCCCCTAAACGCTTGCAGATATTGAGCTGATTTTGGGTATGAGACTTTACCTTAAGTAGTTAAAGATCAAGTTTGCTTTTCGTTCTGATTTATTGATTTTTGAAAGAATTATGGTATTTTTATTTTTTTTTTAATTTTATAATTGGGTTAAATATAGGGTTCGTGATGCACTACATTTATGTCGTGATGCACTACATTTATATTCTTGAAACTTGCTGGATAGCTTTCATAAATTGATTAGTTATAGTCTTATAGATCAAGTTTGCATTTCGTTCTACTTCATTTATTTCTGAAGGAATTGTGGTATTTTTATTGTTTTTAATAATTGGGTTCACATTAGGGTTCGTGGTGCCCAAAATTAATGTCCTACTACTGGATTCATGTTCTAAACAAGATCATCATGATTTGAATCTTACTGGATACCTTTATAGTGACAAATATAGATCAAGTTTGATTTTTTCTGGTATAAATTTGTTGTTCAACCATTGTTGTTTACGCAAAAAAGCTCTTCTGATCAAAAGCATTTGTGTGTATCAAATGGCATTCAAAGACGTCACGAGTCTTTCTTTGTAAGACATACATTTCATTCATTTTCAAATAACAACTTAAAAGTCCATATTTAAGTAACAATTTTTCATACACAGGCTCTAATAAAATGACACCCCAAAGAGAAAAGGGGAACCCGGTAGGGGACATGTATTGTTTATGCAATACTCTCAGAATGCTTGTTCATTAAGGGAACGATTTAGTAATCCGTGGAATTGGATTGTCTAATTTGAGATCTTATTTTTTACTTTTTTGAAAAATTGATGTGTCCCTTTATGACTTTCATAGCAATCTTTATAAAATTAGATATTCCATCCACTGCCAGATTTTTTTTATATGTTGCGATAGCGTAATCAGAGGTCTGGCTTTAGTCAGATTGCCATTTATGCTATTTGTTTTAGTTCAGTAATTTAACCATGATGGTTTACTACAAGGTTGCTGAATTATCAGTCCTGATACATTGACTTAACAATATCATTTAACTACTTGAATCACATAATAAATACAATCTTAATTTGAAAAGGAAAATCAAATAAATGTAGAAATTTTAGCATTCTTAATTATCTCCATATCCTTCTTTTACCTTTACTAGCTATTTGCAATAACTTCACTTTTAAGATAAAACAAACGTTTGTGAACAAACTAATGAAATACATTCTTTTTATTCATTTTTTTCTTTATTCAAGCAATATTTTTATGCAAGTTTGAACAGTCAACAATTTTATAGTTTAAAATATTAGATAATAAATGAGAAGAAATACAAAATATTTCCCAGGGATCAAAATACGAAATTTTACCTTAGAAAATCCTGTTGTATACCGGAGAATTTGTAGAATATTTTCCTGTCCTTGCACATAATTAACAACAAGACAAAGTGAAATCAACAGTACAATAATCGCTACTCTGGGCTCCATACCTTCCCATATGATTTTTATTCTTTTTCTAAAGTTATGCTTTATAATGCGCAATTATATATTATCATGTATATTGACGATAGAACAGAAATAAAGCAAATGAAATTTATTTTGCATATAGTTTAATATACGTCAATAAATGAAACAGATTGTGTAAAATCATCAATATTGTACGTAGTAATGTAAGAATGATAACATTTTATCAGCACAACATTTTTTAAAAGGGTTGACATCTCGGAAAACAATACATCTGTTACGATTTTAAATTGTGTAAATCCTGTTTGAGCTGCAGTTTAATATTTCATTGTGTCACTCTACTCGTATATTGCTCTCAAATTTGGTTTTGATTTAAGAATAGTACGCAGTGTATTTCTTGTCCGATAGTACAATGTACCTATGATGCATTTTTTTTCATACTGGTTTATGTTTTTTATCTGGGTTATTCTATTATTTCTTAATCAAACAATTATTACAAGCGTGGCTAAATTATAATGACTTGGTAAGTTTATAACAAGGCCTGTCCCGGAGGAAGCTGCCCTCATTACTAATAATAAGGGTAGGCAATTAGATTTTTCTAGTTCATTGCCTGCCCCGGGGGAAGCTGCCGTGTTGCAGGCAGGAAATTTCGGGGCGATGCCAAACATGGAGGTTTGCCCTGGGGACGATATAGGTTACCATGTTTCATTCGCATTAAAATAAAAAAAAAATTGGGCGGGGAACTATATAAACGTGACCCTGCTAATAAAGGGAAGCGCTGAACTGCAGCAGTTCGCAGCGGGTAGTAAGTTTGTCTTAATTTTGCCCCAGGTTCCTTTTGAGGGCGGAAACTAGGAGTTATGTTCTTATTCAGATCTACAGCCCCCAGTATCTCCCTCCAATACCCCGGGATTCTTGCCACTGGTGCATTGTATACTAATTTCTTTATTTCACCTTCTCTCTTAATTTTACCCAATTTGTAAGACTTCTTCTCAGCTCCAGCTTAGCATTTGACTAACCCTGAATTTCTCATTGCGTTTTTATTTATATCCTTTGGTCGAATCTATTTTAAGGGAGGAGGGATTATTTAACCCTAATTCTTGGTTTTCTTAACCTTTATTGTTAGAAACGATGCCACTTCTGACGAGAAATTGAATCATCAATAATGTTATTTATTATTACGGATGTGAACAACGCGAAAAAATATATTGTTTAAAATGCAGTTTAACACAAAAGGGCTAATTAATGTCAAAACTTTACTGGAATTTGTGGACTGTTTGTACAAGACCGTAAAAAAAGGCATTGATCATTATCAATATAAAACAGTATTCTCCTATTTGCGAGTTAACTACAATGTACCATATAAACTGAGAGCTAAATTACTGGGATAAGTTATAGTGTTGTCATGTCACGCAATATATCTGAATTGTTTTATAGTCACCCATTCCTATGGCTAATAGCACCTTTGCCCTCAAAAGTATGCTCCACATCCCTGATGTGCAGATTTGTCATTCTCTGTATACAAATCAAAAACTTTATTTGACGACCAACCAGTTGGAAATAAATTAAACCATAAAATTGTTCTAGGAAACTTAAAAAACATAAGCATATATCTTGCTTCATTTAATTGTTTAACTTAACATTATGGCAAGTTTTGGATTCTTAGTGGGTTGAATACAATCTGGGTTACTGGGTTACAATCTCTTAACAAATGCTCTGCCAGCAAAAATACTAACAGCTTTTGTAAAAGATATTTAGTTTCCCTTACATTGACTGTAACTGGGGTAGAAGTAACAATTTTAAATGTTCCTACAGTATGGAAGGCAATTCGATTTATTTTCAAGAGGGATTCTGATTAATATTTGCATTGTGTTACTTTTTAAACCTACAAGACAGTGAGTGGGATAAACCGTTTTGTCATCAGCTAAACAGCACCCCCAGTTCAATAGAAATCCTTTGCAATGTTAGCATTGATTTAAGAATGACTCCATTTCCTCCCCTGCAAATATGAAATCATCTAAGCAATAATCTTTTTTTTTGGGGGGGGGGGGTAATTTAGTGCAAGAATTTTGGAAATTTTTAAAAGCTTTTTGTGAGAAATGGAGAAGCTTCGACAAGATTTTTCTATGTAATATATATACCCTAAAATTTAAATCCTAAGTGGTCAAAATCCCTTTTTATTTTATCATTATTCCTGATTTGTATTAATAAACTGAAATTAAACTAGTTCTTATTGAAACAAGGACCGTTACAGATCTTCCCCAAATCCCTTTTTACGCCTAATTCCTGTAAGACATTTTTAAATATATGATCAGTATCGAAGGATTTCATCAAGAATTATAAAGGATAGAATACTATCAACTATATGTCATTTAATTAATACATTGTATGCGCATGCACGTGCATACAAATGCAAGATTATTATGGCATGTTGTCTAGACAACTAAAATATCTAAATATCATGAGAATAAATAAATAAAATCCTTTCCAGTACTCATTTTTTTTTTCCTATTTTTCAAATGCATTGGCCATTTTGCGTATTTCGCGCGCAAGTGCATAGTGCATTCATTATGATAGTATCTTAAGGACGTTCGATCCTGAGTTTTTGAGTGGATTTTGGTCATGTCCTTTATTGATAAAATTCTATATCATTTTTGAATTCTAACAATAAATCTTAATTCTACAATGCAAATTAAACTATATTCAATGAAAAACCGCGATTAAATTCCATTCAAGTTGAATTAAACTAGGGACTATATTTAGTGGCGGAAGGTTTTTTAGACGAAAATCATTAGTTTTTTCATTTTGAACTAAAACTTACAGTACTCCTTATTTTGGATTCCTATTTTTCCATGCTGGTTGCACACAAAGCTGTTTTTTTTTTGCAGTAAAATGTGTCATCCTGGTTCTGAAATATCTATTAATTTTTTCATATGAATTCTATCAAAAAGTAGAAATATTCTGAAAACCCGGGAAAAAATTGAGCCAGATTAAACGTAAAATTGACACTTTTTTGTAATATCTGAAAATTAACATCATATACCCCTACTTTTGATGTTCTTTTCTTAATATTCAAGGTAATTTTGACCTATTTGCTTAAAATCAGAAAAAATTTAAGACTTTAAAATAATTTTCTTGCTTATTAAATTTTCAATGCCAGAAAAATCACATTTTTTTAGTGCAGAAAGATCAAATAATTGATTATGCGAAGTAATTTTAAACTTTTTCTTAGTTACGATTTTAAAGTGTCTTTTTTTAAACAGACTTAGAGTTCATTTTGTTTCTTGCTTCAGTTGGATAAAAATATTGCAGGGAAAACGTCGAAGGTGTAATTTTTAACTAAGACACACATTTCAGTGCAAGAAGGTCCTATTAAATGTACTGTAGCGCCAAAAGAAGCACATTAACCTCCATTTTTTATTTTTTTTTAATTCATAGAATTTATTTTTGCTATGTATGTACAATAGATTTGTTTACATTCAATACATACATATACTTTATAATTTTTCTTCCATGTAATTCATATTATATACTTAATACAAATTCTCTTTGGTAAATGCTAAATACAAATTCATTTCATAAAGTTTCAAAAAAATTATGACATTCATGTATATTATGAATTTTCATTGTGAAAGCTTTATATACAAAGAAGTAAACAAAGGGGAGGGGTGAGGAAAGAAAACAAAGTGAAGTGAGGGAAGAGTTTTCACTATTTTACCATACTGGTACATTTGAGTTCTATAAATTTGAAGAACATTATAGCATATCACAAATAATTTTCCAGTTATTTTCATGTTCTGAAAATTTACAATTTCTTAAAAGAATAGCCTTTTCAACTAGTATTCTATCTACAATATTTTTTTCCAGCATTACTATGCTTAATTTAGGCATATTTTTAAACCTACTGGCAAAAAATTGTTTAACAGTAAGTATTATTATATTATGCATTCTATACATGTTTTTATTGTTGTATATTCCAAACAGTATATCTTTTCTATCAAAATTAATAGAAATGGAAGTTTTTTATAAACCACTCCTCTATATGACACCATATTCTTTTTACACAGAAACATTCAAAAAATATATGTTCAATTGTTTTAACTTCTTGTTTACAAAATGAGCAAACAGGTGATTCAATAAGTTTAAGTTTATAAAGGTATTTATTTGTTGCAATAATCCTGTGCAGGATTTGAAATTGCATCCACTGAAATTTTGCATCTTTTGTAACTTTAAATGGTAGTTCAAATATTTTGTTTCATTCTAAATCACCAAAATATATTCCATTATTTTTCACATTTTTCTAATGCTTTAATTGATTTAATTGTTTGCTTTTTCTTCTTGATGAGTATATTGTACATATCTTTACAACCATTTGTGCTTTTATAAAAAAATGTAAATTGAATTTGGGATAAAATGTCCACTTTCTTCTCTTTTTTCAATATCAATACTTTTCAATATCTTTTTAACAGCGGTATATTCTACAAAATTAGTTTGTACATTCAGATTATTGAGGTACTCGAGGCTTATAAATTTTCCTTCAACGTCAAACAGATCTCTTATGAAAACAAAGCCTGCATCAAAATAACTTTTCAAAAATACAGGGGAATTGTTTATTTTAATTCTTGGGTTAAACCATATATGTTCATGAAGAATTTGAGTAGTACATGTTTTTGACTACCACTGAAGTAAATGATTTTTACCCAATTAAGTAAAACCTCTTTCCAAAATTTTTTGCTTATTTTATTACACAACTTCACTGTAAAATATAAACCTCTTACCCAAAGAGATTCAATTTTCACCTAATTCTGATTCAAAAAGTTTTAACCATTTTGTGTCTGAGTAGATTAGTCTTCGGATCCATGTTGATTTTAATGCACATAAGAAATCCATATAATCAATCATTTTCAACCCCTATTTCTATAGTCTTGGATTATAACACTCTTCTTAACCTTATGTACTTTACTTCCCCATAAAAAGTAATAAAGGTCTTTCACAAATTCATCGAGCAATTCCTTATTAGGGTTTGGAATAGTCAATATCAAATGGTTCATCTTTGGTATAATCAGGGATTTAATCACTGTTAATCTACCATTGGGAGTAAGTTTTCTTAATTGCCATTGTTTTATCAATCGCTTTATTTCATTTAATTTTGGGGGTAATTCAGTTCAATCATTTTACCTAAATTAATAGAAATTTTTACACCAAGAAGTTCAAAAGTAGAATTATTCCAGTCTAATTTCCATCTCGAGTGATGAAAGACTTCTTTAGAGAATTTTTTACTACCGATTCACACCATTTTAGTTTTTGTAAAATTAATTTTCAGTCCAGATACAATTGCAAAATAATCAAGCTCTCTTAATATATCATCCATAGACAGTGGTGATCCGTCAGATATAATTGAAGTATCATCGGCATATTGTGAAAGTTTATATTCCTCCCCATCAATTACAATTCCTTTTATGTCTTTATTATTTCGAATGAGAATC
The DNA here is from genome assembly GCA_003671525.1 of Saccostrea glomerata. Taxonomy (NCBI): domain Eukaryota; kingdom Metazoa; phylum Mollusca; class Bivalvia; order Ostreida; family Ostreidae; genus Saccostrea; species Saccostrea glomerata. The sequence continues at coordinate 654,245 of PRKT01000162.1, read as the reverse complement.
CCAAGAACTTCGGCACATAGTAGAAAGAGATATGGTGAAATTGGGTCCCCTTGTCTGCATCCCCTTTGTGGGAACAAGTAATCAGAGGAAATTCCATTCTGTATGACACATGAGTTGATTCCATTATAAAATGTTTGTATTCAATTTTTTATAGATTCCCCACAATGAAAAAAAGTCTAATGATTGGTATATAAACGTCCATGATATAGTATCAAAAGCTTTTTCAAAGTCAATTAACATCAATAAGCCTGGAATCTGTTTTTGTTCTATGTATTGCATTAAATCATAAACTAGTCTAATATTTTCACCTATGAATCTTCCCTTCAAAAAACCAATTTGGTCTTTATTTATTATTTTATTCAACACAGTTTTTAATCGTTCAGCAATACAGCCTGAGGCTATTTTATAAATCACATTCAATAAACTGATTGGGCACCAGTTCTTTAAGAAGCGTTTTTGTTTTCCTGGTTTAGGTAGGCAAGTTATTAAACCTAATTTATTTGATTCAGTAAAGTGTGATAATTCATACGAGTTTTTTATTGCTCTTGTAATGAAAGCACCTATATCCTGCCAAAAAATTTTGAAAAATTCACAGGTGAACCCATCTGGTCCAGGGCTTTTCTCATTTTTATAATTCTCAAATAATTCAAAACTTCAGAATTAGTCAAAGGGCCTTCGAGACTCTCTGATTCTCTTTTGTTCAATTTCGGCATATCATATATCTTTAATTTTTCATGGATATTTCCTGATTCTACATTCTCTTTACTTTTATATAGATTTTCATAGAACAGCTTAACTTCATTCAAAATATCAAATTGGTCATTAATTATCGTTCCATCTTCCTTTTCAATTTTAGGTATAACTTTACTCTGATAGATTCTGGACTCAAGGCTGGTAAAATATTTTGAAGGTTTTTCTCCCTCTTCTATCCATTTCACTTTTGCTCTAATACATTGACCTTTAAATTTTATTTTTCTAATATTCTCTAATTCGTCATGTTTATTTTCTAATTCTTCAGCATGTTCTTGCAACAAATTCTGTTCCAGTTTAAAGATTTCTTTTTCTAGTTGCAATTCTTCTTCAGTTCTTTTTTTTCTTAAAAGTTGAATAAGAAATTGATTTTCCTCTTTTTTCAATCAATAATGTATTTAGAAGTAATTGATCACTTAGCATAAACTGAGTTTTATCATTTTCAATAGAGTCTATTAAAATTGTAGATAGGACAGGCATATTGTAATTTAATATTTTCAATTTTTTCTTTTATCAAATTTATATATTCTTTATCTGCTAGTAAAGAGTCATTTAATTTCCAAAACCCTCTTCCTCTCAAAAATTCATTTGTTTTAACACCCATTACAACTGGACAGTGATCTGAACGATAACTATTTTCAAATTTTACATAAGGGGCCAAATTTATTAACGATTCTGATATTAGGAAATAATGAAGTCTTGCCTGTTTTATTGGATTTTTCTTTCTCCAAGTGAATCTTTTTAACTTTGGACTGTTTTCACGAAAAATATGTTTTACATTTAGTATCTCTATTACCTTTGATACTTCCATTCTTGATTTAGGGTTATTTAGGTTTTTATAGTTCATTGAATCCAAATCCTTATCTAAAATTAAATTAAAGTCACAACCTATAATCATATATTGTGATGAGTAATATTCTTGTATCATATTTAAAATCTTTGTATAGAAGGCTGGTGTATCCAGATTTAGTCCATATATATTCACTAACAAAAAAGGAAGATTGTCTATTACTACATCTAGAATAAGATAATTGCCATTTTCTCATCACAATGTCCTTGTGTGATTTATTTACAAACTGGACACAGACTGACCGAGAATATTTCCTTTGTTTCTCGTATTCCCTCATTCGGAACACTTTATATATCTGTAGGCTATCAACAGTCTCTGCCGGTATTTCCATCTCTACTGCAAACGCGTTACTAATGATCTTGGCAAGGTTTTCAGGATTTTTTTTATTTCGGGCGCCTTTTCGTCTACTCCACTCACTATGATATTGTTTGTCTTCAATTGCTCTAGATCTAAGCTATAGAATCTGTTCACTTTGAGTCTTTACACAATACTCCAGACGAACTATGTAATCTTTCATTCGGCTAAGTTCGCTTTCCATCTTCTTCTGTTTTTCCTGCAGTTCAGTGGTTATGTATAGCGTATCGTTCGCCTGTTCTTGTACATTTCCTAATTTCTCCTGAATGCCATGTTTTCCTCTAAAGTCCTTTGTAACTTCGTCTAGATGGCGACCTTGTCCATCAATCTTAGTAGAAGGTTTGCAAGCGTATTTTGTATATTAGTTATACCATGCATGACATCTCTTATCTGAAAGTTTTCACATTCCTTTGAAATTTCTCCATTACTAGTACCGGTGTTAATTGTGTTAGCGTCCATATCATCGAGCACTCTCTTTTTAGATTGGGTCAATTGACTAGCCATATTTCACAATGTTACAGTGGAACGTTTGAGTATCACTCACTAGTGTTCACAAACAGATATGTTAACAAATTTTGTTTACCTTCTCGTTCTCGCTTCTATTGCATTTTTTGGGCTAAAACACACTTCAACACACTTTGAAACATCTTTAAATATCAGCAATACATCTTTTAAGATCTGAAATTATTTAATTTCGAGGTTTTTGAACTTCACTTTGCTCTCGATAAAAACTTACGTCTACATGTCGAGCATGCGCATTTGGATCCTCCATTTTTTGATTTTAATTTTAATTAAGCTATGCATGTAGAAACTTGAAATATATACTTGGCAAAAAAAGTTTAAGACTTTAAACATCAGGATCGAACGTCATTAATGAAGGGACCTTTAATACCTATTCATATTCTCCATTTTATTCTGTTTCATTGAAAATGAAGATAGTTGTAAAGTTTCAGCCAATCAGATTGCAGCACGCATGATAACTTTAAGATATCATGCATCTGCAATCTTAAAGTTAATAGATGTCCTTAATACAGAGGCAAATATTTGCTAATATGCTAACTACGTGATTGCCACATCACCCGATTAGCAAAGGTATAAAATCACCCTATATACGGATTGTATCTATGATGTTTCTCCGATAGCTAGTAAGGACAGGAAAGGAAAGCCCAACCTAATCTAATGATGTACTTGTCAAGATTTACAATGGGATCCGCAGGACTGTTAAGGTCTACTATGAGAAATCAATTCAAAATAGACGTGCACATTTTTTTAAAAGTTGAATTTATTTTAATTAAGCTGTTTTATTATCGAAGACCTTTAATATTTATGGAAAAAGCATAGTATAACCCACTCTGTACTGTATGAAGTTAAGTCCCATCAATGGACAGTCACGTGATGAATGCATAGTTCGTGTACTGAATGTAGGTCATAAACAAATTTAAATATTGCTAGGGAATACCCTTGTTGAAATAAAAATTAAAGTTATTAATTGTTTTTGCATACTTTGTAGTTTCTGAAAAATGCTGCTGCTTTGAATAGAATTCGAGTTTTAATACTTAAATTTTAAAGTAAATATGCCAATGTCGAATTATGTTTGACTTTTACCAAATATTTTGTGTACTTATAAAATCACGCCCTCGATTTAAAGAAAGCAGCAGCACTTTTCAAGTTAAGGAAAATATCCTTTTTCAAGAGAATTTTTGGAGAGTTCGATATAGAATTCATATACATATGGGTTTATAATTCAGTTATAATTCAATTGATGTGAACGATAATGTATGGCCAAAAATGGAGAGTGTAACTCCTCGCAAGCTTCATGCTGTGAAAAAATGTTTAGTTTGTGGTAATTTTCCTAGGGAAATGAGGAAAGTAGAATCTGCTAAAATAAAAGGCCAAACTTTAAAGAATCTGCTAATGAAATATGGAGGTGTTAATATTGAAAGTGGAATTGTGTGTCGAAATTATTTCCAGAAATTAGATACACTTGATCAAAAATGTCGAGAATTTTATGAGAACTGTCAAAAAAATGCAACAGGCACACATCTGAGAAGCAAAAGAATGGCATCTTCCCCCGCAGTTGAGAGACAACCTGAAACAAGAAGCGTCGACAAAAAAAGCGCACGTGTGTTTGTTTCCAATGCAGGCTTCAGCAACTAGCATTCACAGCTCTCAAAATAGTATTAATAGATTAAAAGGTAGGATATAAATCAAATATATAATGGGCAACAATACAAATGATATAAATAAATTCATATATCAATGTTGACTAAGTTTATAATTTACTTTTCATCCTTCATATTAAGCATTTTTAGCGAGGATCTGACTTATTTCTATCATTTATTATTAAAGGCTTATTGTTTAATTTACTTGAGAGTCTTAAAGTTAATATTATCTAATGGATTTGAGGTACTATAAACATAATGTTTTCGCTTTCATTCTATTTAAAGATGCGGAAAAAGACAAAACACCTGTAACGGTACATGACCATGGCTACTATTGCACCAGCAGAAGTCCTAGTAAAATCCCTAGGTTAAAAAATATAAAATCTAATGCCACGGTACAGGAATCAATGAAATTCACAAATGTAGACCACACCTACACAGGATCAGTGCCAATCTCAAATGCTTTCCACCCCCAAATTGAGAACCTGTGTAAGAATGTAACATCATATACATGCGACAACCTTGATAATCTGACAGAGGACGAATGCACTGAACTACTGAATGTCTGTCAGACGAAGTCCTTACACAAATTGTCTGCGGTCATTATAGAAAATGAAAACCTGAAAAAAGCTGTCATGAGACTGTTAATGAAAAATGTAGACTATTCTTCGAGAAGTCTGAATAATCGTAAACACTCATTTGTAAGCAAACTTATGAAGAAATCTGCGGATGACTTGAAAAGTTCACAGTGGATTGAAGTCGTAACGGAATTTCAAAGTAAATTTCCTCATGTATTTAGTCTCATAGTTTCCATGATGCTCCGCTCAGAAGACCTGCCATGCTTTACAAAAATCCAGTCAGTAATTCCTAGACTAGCAATGATTTACGGAATCATCGCTCAAACAAGAAATGCAGAACTGAGTCACATACAGCGAGTGATTTCCATGATACTGTTTGACAAGATTTGTGATCAAAAGGTAGAATGTTTCAATATTTGTTGTTATTTTTTAAAATCAATTACTTGTAGTTTAAGTACTTTTATCTTCATAAGTCAATAAGTGTTGTATTTACTTTTTAGGTATTTGATCGTCTACAGAAAGTTGGCGTTTGTCTCAGTTATGCAAAGAGTTTGAAACTCGTTGACCAAATAGGGGGTCATTTTAACGATGAAATGGTGGAACTAGTTAAAAAAAGGTCGGCGATTTAGAATACTAGGTGATAATATCAACTGGAAAGTTGGCGTTCATGACCAGAGGATAGATAACAAAGACAAGTTTCATCATGCCTTTGGATCTGCTATCCTCGTGCAAAATATTAATTTTGATCACTTGAGCGATATATTCCCTCAACGAGAGTACTAAGCCACATCACTGCAAACCTTCCTGCCATCAGTTGATGACATGAAGAAAACTAAGAGAGACTACGCAATTTTAATAACAAGGGTTGCCATAAAATTTCTGCCCTTTTTTGAGCAATTTGAATCTGCAATTCCACGAAATATAAGCAAGCCGTGTAGTTTACGCCTAAAGGAAAAAACCCTCGTCATCCCCATGCCTGTCCTTTTTCGGAATGAGCAGTACTATCAAGATGTAGTTCACATCCTTGATTTTTACACCAAAACAGTGGCCGAAGCCTATCAAAAAGCTGGCAAAGACGTAGGCGATGAAACACGAATACATATAGGAGGAGACCAGCTTACTAGGGAGAGATTTTCGGGGGCCAAGGCCATGCGTGCCCATGACGAAAATCCCCTTGACAGATTTCAGCTCCTCACACCAATATCATTCGAACTTTTCCATATGCATATGAATTACTTAAAAATGGTCTTTAAATTATTCTTCAATTCTACAAGCGTGCAAGAAATCGGAACTCTCAAATCACTTCAAAACAGACTAAGTCGCACAAAAATAGGGGAAAATCTAAATGACAATTATGACTCAAACAAAGATTTTTTTCTGTCTGTAGTGGATGCGTATATAATAGAATGCGTCATGGAGTTCTTTGGAATGGACGATCAACATTCCCGTCCAACAAAACACTTTCCAGAGGAGTTCGGCAACGAAGAGGAAAAACAGTCCTGGTTTTTTGACACCATGAATGAAATGCTCGATACCTACATTTTTCCAACAAAGCAATATCCTATGAGAAGCGAGCAACAAGTGATAGGTATGATTGAGGTCAACATCACGTACATTTCTTAAATTTTAAAATGTTTAAGTGATATAGATTGGACCACTTAAAATAACAGAATTTAATATCTAATTCTCGAATAGGTAATTTAGTGTCATCAATCTTTACTTTACAGATGATGGGACTGTTTTACAACTCAAGCTTCCTAATGCCAAAGCACTCACTATAAACATACCGCCCAAAGTACAGAAGGAAAAACCAGACGGGGTTTACAACTACGGCTGCCAGTTACTAGAAGTTGGTTTGCTTTTCAAAGACCTACTGGACCTGACACACTTACCTGACCGAGAAAGATGAATAAGATTACTAAAAATTGCGATGTTGTATTTTAAAACCCACAATAATTTGTCCAAATACGCATATGAAATCATGCGCTTTTTAGTCTACCAAGAGTGTCTACTGTCTGAAAAAGCCGCGAATGAAATGTTCTATGGTCTGTTTGTGAACACCAATGGGAATTATGATGGCCACATTCCAGCAGATAGGAGGATGGAGTACATGGTAAAGGAGGTAAAATCCCATATAAAGCACATGTGCTCCAATAAAACAGAGAAGAACATCAGCAACAGGACCAGAGCCATACCGGGAATAAAGACTATATGCTCAAATTTTGATTATCAGAGTTCCGTCATTACTCGAGCCAAAAAACATTCAGACAAGTCTTCAACTAGTGAAGAGTTAACCCTCATTCAGGATTTAAGAAATGTGCGCCCTTTCTTTTTTCAACCTGGAAGATTTCACGATTCCTTTCAGCATATCTCACCATCAATCCTCCACAATATTGACATACCTTACATACACAACTGGATAGAACAAAAGAAAGTTCACTTCGCTTTAGACTCTGGAAATTAATTTATTTTCATCTAGACATACGTTTAGAAAAGTTTATTCGGTAGTAGAATTACAGAATGTAATAATATACGTATACAATATTTGTGTAGTGTAATCCTCAGCTATATTTGGAAACTCCTTCCTGATGTCAGCTAAGGGTGTTAATTGGGTTGCTAGTGATGCAATTTTATCTGCCGTCTGCTTTGACAAGCCTGTAATAATTTCTGGTATTGGCACGTCATATTGTTTATTTTCATCTTCAAAGAAAGCTAACAAGATCCTTGATAGTTCATTCAATTTTTCTTTCTTTGAAATTTGTTTGGCGGGTGGAGAAACAATCTCGCACTTATTAACTTCCTCTGCAAAACAGTTGTCGCATGGGCAGGATTTTTCGCAAATATCACAACATTCATGCATCTGACTGAGTTTGTTAAAAGTGTAACCGAAATGTTCAGATATAAATTTCCTGCGACAAGAGTCGAGCAAACAAAAGCTCTTATTCGTTTTTGACGTGTGGCGTCCCAATGTCATTCATATTGAAAAACAGAGTTGCACTACACTCCTGTCCATCCCGTCCAGCTCGTCCTACTTCTTGAAGATAAGCTAAAAAATCAACACATGTATACATTTAATGGCATGGCTGACTTGACATTTTTACAGACTTTCTTAAGTCTCTATGGTTTTGTGCTCTCAATAATTTTTTGATAATGTCAAATATCTATAATTTATGTTATTTTAACATTTAAGTGTAGCAGAGAGCAAAGAAAACAATATTTAAAAAAATGAACAACGAATTTAAAAAATGAGAGACTTGAGAAAGTCTATCCATTTTTGTACATTGTCCTTTACCCTTTCAATTGGATATTCATGCAGAATAAATTATTAAATTTTTAAAAATTTATATAATATGCATTGCTAACAAACATACTTTCAAGTGAACTTGGAGGTCCTATATGAATAACCTGATGTACATCAGGGGGGTCAGCTCCCATTCCGTATGCCTCTGTGTCAAAAAGCAGTTTAATCTTGCCCTCTTCTGTGGACATGTCTTTAGTTACTTCTACTTTCGACTAAATGAATAAAGTAAATTTTTAATGAACATTGAAATATAGGTTACAAATACAAAGTAAGATTTCTTTATTTCAAGTTTATAAAAGGCACATTTACCTTTTCGGTACAAGACGCATGGAATTGTGACACCCGTTGAATTAAATGATGAGTGTTTAGTTCTAGCGCCTTTCGTTTGGCCAGGGAATAACTATATCCACACCACTTTAGCTTGGTATACACTATTGTTCTAGGATAGCTATCGACATCTTGGTAGAGTTTATCTATGATTGGGCCCATTACCTCATCAAAAGCATCCTCAGGTGTGTTTCTTCCTCCTGTGGAAGGTAAACGCTTCCTGACGATAATTTTTACATTCTCTCTATCCACATTAGTAGAAACAGTGTTGAATTTTTTCATACAAAGGATTTTAGATATTTCTTTTTGCATCTGGACTGTGGCAGTGGCGGTCATTGTAACAAAATAAGCAGTTGGAAATATTGATCTCAGTTTTGAAAGCTGTTGAAAATCAGGACGAATAAAAAGAAGAGGAAGAAAAATGTGTTGAATTGATTTTCAGTGTATCGAATGGTGTACTAGTGAAACTGACGAAAGAAATCTAAACTAAATACCTTTTAAATTCATGCTTTATATAGTTTAAAAATACATTTGTTATTCCGTACGTTTTGCTAAATCGTAGTTTTAATGCTTGCTTAACACGTGAATTATGATATCGCATCTATAAATTACATGTAACTTTTTGTTCATCTGATATATTTAGATTTCATTTATAGTATTTACACATTGAAAGTTCGTTATAAATATATACCGGACATTTTCTAAAAAAAAAATACACTACATATAATAGATCTTTTTCACGGTCAGAATTTTGGAGCGAGTATGATTTTTATCAGAATAAAGAAAAAGGCAAATAATGATTGTTCTCCCGACCCGATAATAATATATTAATATAGGCCCCCTATTTCACACACATGTACGCTTTGTCTTTAAAAAATTTTAATTATTTATTTATTTTATTTATGATTTTTCAATTTACGTTTTACATTAAATTATTCAAAATTTACATCAAATAATTGATCATCTTGGGCATGAAAAATGCGTGTATATAGAAAATCTTCCTTCTGGATGCACACATTGAAGTCATTCCGCCCTAATGGTATTAACAAACTGAATGACTTCACCAGAATGAACGTGAATTAAACCCGATTCCTGATGATACTTAACAAGATTATTCTTTTAATTTAGTATAACTCTAAAGTAAGTTTGCGTTATTAACTCTCGAACAACCCACCTAACCATGTATTGCTTACGCCTTTATTAATTATTTTTTCCCAATAATTAGTCCTAAAACATTTCAAAATTTATAATAGATCATAATTCATATGTTTAAATATACATTCTATATTATATTTCTATGATTATTCTTCGTCAAGTATATATAGTTACGCCATTTTGAGAGAATGAAACAATGTACGATTTACTAAATGCCGTGATTAATTTGCATAATTAATTCGTTCAATTAAGTAAATCGCACTTCGCCTGAGTTTACAGTTATGATCTCTTTCTCTCTCTCTCTTTAATCTTGATGTTTCTTGTATCTTTTTGTTTGTTTGTTTGTTTATTTATTCCTTAAGTCATATGACTTATCAGATAACATAATCACAAAATATTGCTGTAAGGCACAGAATTAATATACATAAATGAAATATTCACATATACTTCCTTTAAGTTAATACTGCTTGTTATATACAATATTTCCAACCAAACAGAGAAAAAATAATCAGTTACATGTGTAAATCTCTAAGTGATTCTGCATTTTGAAGGACTTTCCCTATATTACAAAGTTCACTCACATTTTCAGTTGATAATAATTGTAATAGTTTATACATGCTAGGTTTATACCAATAATACTTTTTAATATACAATTTCCTGTACTCATGATAAAGTGGACATTTTAAAATAAAATGATACTCATCTTCAACCTCCGTTTGACAACAAAAACAAAATCTATTCTCCCTAAGAATATGAGTAAATCTTCCCTTCTCAATCATTAATAAATGTGCGCTTAATCTATATTTTGTAATCAATTGAATATACTTGGATGGAATTGGTTTCATTAAATAGGATTGCATGCACAGTTTATTTGTTAAATATCTATACACAAAACACTTTGAAGACGAAGAAAAAAAAGCATCACACTCTTGTTGAAAACAGTCAGTTAATCTTTGTTTGAAAATTTTTAAAAATATATTTTTGTTTGTAATATTTTGACAATACCAAACATCTCCAAATCCTACTGAAAATAATAAATATTTTACATTAAGTAACCAATTATATTTTGTACACGAACTTGTCTCAATTCTTTCAAGCATATCTTGGTAAATACTTTTTAATATACAGTTTTCTGACTCCAATAGTTTTAGCCAAAACTTTATAATGCGGACTTTTCTTTGAATAAAAAGAGGTAAGCGACCAAGTTCATTATAAATCATCAATGACGAAGTATTTTTTCTCACTTTCAACATAATTTTGAGATATTCTAAATGTATTTTCTCTATAGCATCACCCTTATGGAATCCCCATATTTCACTTGCATAATTCAAAATACTACTTACATAAGTATCAAACAAAGACAGACGAGTAACATAATTAAAATGCACATTTTTCATAGACTTCAAAAGTTTAAACATACATTTCCTCCCCTGAGTAGCCAATTTTAGCTGAGCTTTATGAAAATTACCTGTGTATGTCAGAGTAAGACCAAGATAGGTAAACTGATTAACAGCTTCAACTTCCTCATCATTATAAAACCATTTAATATTTGAATTTAATCGACCAGATTTTCTAAATACTACTATTTTAGTTTTACTTACATTTACAGATAATTTCCAATCATTACAATATGAGAAAAGCACATCAAGCATTTTTTGTAATCCCTCAGGAGAATCGGAAAACAATACCATGTCATCTGCATATAACATTAAAAACAATGACACTTCTTGGAGACTAATATCTTGACAATTGGACGTGATAAAAGCATTCTCAAAATCATTTAAATATAAAGAAAAAAGTAGTGGAGACAGTGTCTGAATTGTATTTAAATATTGGGGACGTTCATATTCTTGAACCGTTAGTATCTTGAGATGATGAAATTTTACAATAATTGTCGAAGACCAACTATATTTATTTCCTCCTCTTTTTGTCAGTAAAAATAATTGAATTCCATTTTTATGCATTGACTGATGTATTTACCCAATTTATTTACCAAATGGACTTTAAATACTGGTATAAAAACCTAAAGAAAATAAAAAGTAAATATTCATGTATAATTCTACGTGGAAAATTAAAACGTATAAATAATAAGTTGCTTTAATAAAACAAGAGAATAAATATATAAATATAAAATACAACCCGGAGAATTAAAATAAATAAATATTAAGTAATATTTTAATTATCATAACAGATTTACACAGCACATTCACACATTTTGCTTGTAGGTACATGTACAGTGTTTGGATTTATATCGAATAAAATCAACACGTTCGATCTTATATCCCAATTGACAGATCAATATGCTATTTTGATTGGTTGGTGCGCTGATTGGTTAATCGCTAATCCTGATTGACGGCTCTGTAAAGAAATACCGGACTCGCGTTCGCTCCCTGGGACCGCTACTGAATTTGGGGTTCGCTCTCTGGGTCCGCTTCGGGTTCGCTCGGGGTCCGCTACGGGTTCGCTCCCGGTTCGCTCGGGGTCAGCCCTAGCGGACCCCGAGCGAACCCGGAGCGGACCCAGAGAGCGAACCCGGGGTCCGCTCCGGGTTCGCTTTCTGTTAGGTTGTGTTCGGTCGGTACTGTACCTCTACTTTCGACTAAATGAATAAAGTAAATTTTTAATGAACAATAAAATATAGGTTACAAATACAAAGTAGAATAGATTTCTTAATTTTAGGTTTATAAAAGGCAAATTTACCTTTTCGGTGCAAGACGCATGGAATTGTGACACCCGTTGAATTAAATGATGAGTGTTTAGTTCTAGCGCCTTTCGTTTGGCCATGGAATAACCATACCCACACCACTTTAGCTTGGTATACACTATTGTTCTAGGATAGCTATCGACATCTTGGTAGAGTTTATCGATGATTGGGCCCATTACCTCATCATAAGCATCCTCAGGTGTGTTTCTTCCTCCTGTGGAAGGTAAACGCTTCCTGACGATAATTTTTACATTTTCTCTATCCACATTAGTAGAAGCAGTGTTAATTTTTTTTTCATACAAAGGATTTTAGATATTTCTTTTTGCATCTGGACTGTGGCAGTGGCGGTCATTGTAACAAAATAAGCAGTTGGAAATATTGATCTCAGTTTTGAAAGCTGTTGAAAAATAGGACGAAAGTCTGGACCCCATTGAACAACGCAATGTGCCTCGTCAATTATGATATGTGACACTGCATTCCATGCACCTCCCTTAAAAACTTCACACACATGCTTGTTGACTACATTCTCTGGGTGTGAAAAAACATATCTGACATTTCCTCTTTAAAAATTCTGCGTACTTTCTTCGGTATACTCTGAAATATACATATATAGAACACGGCTAGTATTTTGTTCATCCAGGACACGTATAGATTTTTTCTACTTTTATAATTTAATAAATTCCAAACTTTAATTATTTTCATTGACACCCCTATAAATCCTGTAAAAAGATATCCTATATCAATTAATATACCTCTGTAATGAATTTTAATTTTTTAAAATGATTATCTATAAATAATATTTGCGGTTTTTACATATATAATTATGTACTATTCTTTAAATAATATAATTATTGCCCGTTACCTTTTCTGCTTAAAGAATTCAGAATTTTCCCGTCAATCTTCATAGCATTGGGTTCTAGTCTCTGTACTTGCTCTTGGATAATTGCATTCAATGGAGTCACAATTAAAACTTTCGAACAACATATCCTCGGTAAAAGTTCAAATATCAATGATTTACCATAACCAGTCGGTAAAATAATCATACAGTCGCTGGTAATTGACTTTTTTATAGCAGCACTTTGTAATGGTTTCCGTCTTTCTTTCTTCATTTATTGCCATTAATCCAGTTTTACTTTTAAAATAAAAATCATTTTCTAAAAAATTTATAAAATCTCAGTTAGCGCCTTCTGTCTGCCTTCCATTACACATGTGTTAAAACTTTGATTTACGCCAGTCTAAATATAGATTTTATCGTCAGTGCTATTTCCTATGACGCGTTAAAATGGCAGTGGTTACCTGTCGTTGGTTTTTTAGGGCGCTTGCGCCCGTTAACCAATGTCAGGGCACCAGTCTAATATGGTCCCATGGCGTTTATATGTCAAAATTGCAGTTGTTTTCCGCAGTAAATAACGCTTGCGCCCGTTAACCACATTCATAACTACTCGGACATTTTCCGAGAGAGAAATAACATTTCGTTATTTATCGTTCACGGAAATGGCCGAGTAGTTACGATTGCCGTTAACCAATGTCAGGGCACCAGTCTACACGCTACATAAAAAATCAACCCCCACTCCTAAAATGTTCCCTGGTAATTCTATAGTTTCTGTAATATTCCCTCATCCCATCATTTATTTCAAAGGTCATTAATTTTACTTTAAAATGAAAACAATTAAATACCTGATTTCAGCCAATGGCGTAACGCCTACCCATTCAGTATATTCTGTTCGAATGCGGGTGGTTTCGTAGACTGGTACCCTGACATTGCTTAACGGGCGCAAGCGCCCTAAAAAACCAACGACAGGTAACCACTGCCATTTTATCGCGTCATAGGAAATAGCACTGATGATAAAATCTATAATAAGAACTAGCGTAAATCCACAAGTGATGAAGTAAATAAACCCTTCTCTCTGCACTCTACACATGCTACACTGCTGTTAACAGAGAAACTAGACGGATTTTAAGCATCTATAAAACCATAAAGAAGTGCTGCCTCAAAAACCATTAAATGTAAACATGGTAAAGCGATATCACAGGTCCCATATGCATATCCTACCAAAATAATTCAAATTAAATCAAGATCTTTTGCATGATTAATTTTCCTACTTATTTGCCACTGATATGATAATTAAATCATCGATTTAGTTATAACACTTCTTCTTTAACATTATTCATGTAAAGTTTACGGCGAATGCTATAACTCGACTCTCTAACTCCATGTGTTATGGTACATGCACCAGGAATAGGAGGATTACAACGGAACATTTGAAAATTCATTGTGACATTATTAGTCAGCCCGCGGGCTGACTAGTTATGGTACGAAGAACTTCCAATGCGCTTGCGTGACCTGGAATTCTGGGAGTGGTTCTGCAGTAAATCACGCCTGCTAATTTTATTTCAGTAAAATCAATATAGATTGCAAACCAACAAAACCCTATTAAACACCAAAGTAATCTGTAAATTTAACTCAAAAAGGAATTTCCCGATGCTTATTTTTGTATAAGATGGTTTCAAACAGTTAACTAGTTGGCAGTCATTTAACTGGTTCGCACATGTGATCATGTGTTCTACGCAGCGAAGCATACAGTTGCTACTGTTGGATGAATTTGACGCGTAAATTGGAGCTCTTTTATAAAATATATTGAAAGTATTTTTACTTATGTATTTAAATCTACAGCACAAACATTGGTTTATTACATATTTTTAGCTTTTCAGTTTTTACTGCTTTTACTTTCGTTTTCACTACAAATCATTTCGATCCCGATGCTAAATAGTGGACAGACTTGTTAAGTCATACAACAGATACTTCGGAAAGAAAATACAACTGGCTAAGCTTGCTCGTTTGTTGCCCCCACTGAAATTAGAGAATATCAATTTCAGTCTGTCTGTCCGTCCATCTATAGTTCTGTCTGTCTGTAACACTTTCACTTCCCCGCAATATTGCGTGAAGTCTTTGAGCTATTGCAGTGAAATTTTACACAACTGTTTACACCTTATATGGCCTTTGGAAGACCCTCTTGATTTTGAGGTCAAAGGTCAAGGTATCAAATTTAGAAATTCTGTCTGTTTAAACACTTGTTTTTTGCGCGATATTTCTGTTAGTCATTGAGCTTTTGCAATGAAATTTTATACCAAAACTCCCTTTGGCCATATATACGGCGTTAGGAACACCCCTGTGTAATTTGAGTTTCAAGCGTCAGTGTCATAAATTTATACTATTGTGTGACTCTGTGTAAAACTTTCATTTCCAGTCAATATCTGAAGAAAGTTTTGAGTTTTTGCAATTAAATGTAAACCATAACTCCCTATGGCCCCGCCCTGGACCCCCCCCCCCCCGATCTGCGCATGCTTTTTTTATCCGTAAATTGGCTTGTTTTTCATAAACTACGACCTGATAATCTAGGTTGTGGCAATCATAATTATATGAATTAATAGGTTTATTATATTATAAGAGGTCTGATAAATGAATTTGTAGGTCTAAGTACTGTTTGCTTTATTTCTATTCTAATTTTTATGAAACAATTTTAAGCCAAAATTCAGCTAGTTACTAGTAAGTCAAATGACGATAGTTAATAAACTAAAAAAAAGCTTCTAAGCTATACCGTCAAAGCTTACATGTTACCTGTTTGAATGAACAATAAATGTATATTTTTTTTTTTAATTCTAAAATGTACAAGAAAATGTACTTAGTATTTCAATAATCTTTTATTTGTATTCTCAAACGAAGCGGGTTCAGTATGGTTGTTTAAGTATCGCAGGGACAAGGGTGTTTCCCTTTTCTAAACACATAGCCAATAGTGATTCAACCGGCGGCATGATAAACTCTTACAAGGATGATAGTGAAGCTTATTGGGTTCCCTTTTGTTATAAATGGCATAATGACCATATATCCCCCTCCCCTAAAATCTTATAAATAAGATAATGAGATTGTATAGGTTTATAACTTCTTTGATTAATGTTACGTGAATTGGAACTTAAATGTTTATAATACTTTCTGTTCTTTTGATTTTGAGACAAAAAATGCAAGAATCTGCATGCACAAACGCTTCTGTTCCTATGCAGTAAAATTATTACGACGATCGATGTTTTAATTTTAGTGCCCAACTCTGCTACTGATTAAAAATTTGTTGAAGGTATTTTTTCAGCTCTCTATGATTCTTTAAAACATTATCACAGAGAAGAAAAATCCACTGGCTGACGCTCTAAGCTTTTTTTAAAAGCTAAACTTGTTATGATTATATTGTAAGTTAATGATATACTCAGTTAAAAAAAGTCCTTACTATATGTTGTTTGATTAATTTAACGTACCGTATTCAATTGCTCTATTCAACAAGTAAGATATGCTACGTTTTTGTTTTCTCTGTTATTTAAATCGCTGGATCCACCTTAACATTCTTCTCTGCAAGCATTGACGCTATTTATTTTTGGAATGCGCAGTACTATGCGCGAAGCAAGCAGTGAGTTTTTCCACTGTCATGGCGGCGGAGGTTACCTTAGTCTAGGTCACCTACACGTTTGTTGCATCGATGCATGGTCTCACACCAAACGTCTAGGAGCATTCCACTATAAATATTTTTACTTCAGAACGAGGCTTATCCAGAATTTGATAAAGCCTGTGATTGGTTGAACAAAAATAAACATTTGACAGCAGAGTTTTGGCTGATCTTAGAATCGACTTTCCTTTAAAAAAACATCACAGAAAGTATGCCTGGAGAAATTAGCAAATAGGTTGGACATATTTGTAGTGCTAGCTACGGGTTATGGGAAGTCACTGTTATACGTTATTTTACCGAAATTGATGCTTGAAGTTGAAGATAATTTACAGTGTGCCGTAGTAATTTATATAGGACATTAGTCATCTGGTACACACAGTGCGTATGCAGGTGTAGGAGATTGCAGATGAAATAATCAGTCTAAATGTTAGAGTACACACTTTCTAATCACTTGCTGAATTAAAAAAAACGAAGTGTATAGAATGTTTAACAGTATATGCTTTTTTACTTTTTAAATGTAATGTTTACTTTCCGCGGAGTCGCCATAAGAATTTAGAGTTAACGCAATCGGCAATCCTCGGCTGACTCCGCTACGCTCCATTCAAACCTCGGATGTGATAGGTGGAGGAATACGCATGTGATCGCTACATTTCTCCGCCGGAAACTGCCTTGTCACTCATTTCATATTTCGCTCTGCCTTAAGTTCTTAGAAAAGGTTTCTTTATTTGTGTAATTCCACGTGTTAATTACAACCAAATGTTATTATTCTTTGAACGCAAGAACACAGTGCTGAGTGTGCATCAAAGTAACTCGGATTTCAAAAGTATAATATTTGAATAAAATTCAAAAAAGATCACATGACTGAATCAGCAAGATGGAAGATCACCGTTGACGTCCGAGGTTATGTGCGAGGTACGAGTCATCCGAGGAACTCCGATTGGAGTTAACGTTCTTTAACAGCGCCGCCCCGTGGTGTAAATTTTATCTACAGTATGCTCCAAGGCGTTTGAGTGGGGGTCAAACGACTTGCGTGACCTAGGCTAAGGTTACCTGTCCTTGTAATTCCTAGCGGCAGCTACTGGAATCAAGGGCAGAGAACCAGTGCTAGTGGTTTCGCTCCGACTACGTGTTCGCGCCGAGTGGTTTCGCTCCAATCACTTGTTCGCGCCGAGTGGATTCGCCCCACGTGGGTTCGCGCCACTGTATTACTGAAGATACCGCTATAATGAAAATTAACAAAATTCAAATTATTATATAGCATAAAAATGGGAACTTGTTGATCAAGAAGATTTTAATTTCAGTGACAGTATTCTTATTTTATTCTTTTTTGAAATATTTTATTTATTAAACACGTGTATTTATTTTTAATATTACTTGTACATGACTAGCAATAAGGTTATAATAAATTTATACACATGTATTATTTATTTATTTTAACATCCAGTCCTAAATTATCCCAAATTAGACGATCAAATTTGTTCAAATAGTCATGATTTGGCTAAAAATGGCCTCGCTATAAGTATTAATACAAAGTGGGATAATTATCCGACATAACACGACATTATCGCATGGGGTTGATTAATTGCAAACGACTAAGTAATAATTACAGGTAATCGGGGGGAAGCCATTCTGTATACTACCCATATCTTACCTGTAGATAAAGGGGGCGAAACCATTGGGCGCGATACCACTCGGCGCGAACACGTAATCGGCGCGAAACCACCCTACACCTTCTGTTCAAACATCCGGAGATTTGGCGCTCTCTTTCCAACAATGGCAGCCGAAGAAAGCGGTGTTGCAAATCGTACCCATGATTGCAGTCAAATTCTGCAATCCTTAAAATTCCCTCAAAGTTTTCGAAGGGTCTTGTTTGGGTTGATAAAACTTGGCGACCTTTGTAATGCCATAAAAAGTAATTCGTTTACAGATGCAGAGAGTGATTATGAATTAATCATGGACGGGAACATTCCTTTAAGGCCTTTGGCCATAAACTTTTCCCGTATTTTCGAACCAGGAATACTATTTTTGAAGGACGTCGTCGGCGGAAAGATGGAGGGGAAAATGGATCACGAAAAAAAGGCCCTACAGAAACTGGAAGATTACGTGAAGAAAATGGGTAAATTTTATATCGATTGTTTTCTATCAATTTGTGACAGATCGGCCAAAAAGTAATGACACACTGGCCCAGGTAAAAGACACCTCGGCCCAAAGAAAATTTTCGCTTGTATCTATTTATCTATTCATATGTGCATATGTAAATGCAACTTCTTTAATTTTCATGTAACCATAATCTGATAATGTACAGGTCTAGTACAATCACTAGATTTAGCTACGTAGCTTGATTTACCTACATAGCTTTATTTACCTACCTGAGGTAGCTTTATTAAGCTACCAAATTGGCTTATTTCTATTTAAAAGCATTTTTCTCAGTGTGTGCAGAAAATATCATTTTGATGCAGTGATCATTTTCAACTCTGAACTCATCTGAAAACAACTCATGAAAAAAACCCTCTTGAAAAAATGTCTTTTTCTGCGCAATTGCAATCAAAGTTCTGAAAGTTTTGGGGCTATGTATGACAGTTAGAACAATTACTCCTTGAATGGAATGACAAAGAAATCCAGTTCCGGTTAACACGATAATAGGTCGGTAATTATTCAGCACAATGTGAAGTAATCATACTCAGTCATGCCTCATCGCACGGACAGCTAACCAAACAATGGAATTACATGTTTTGCTCTAAATTGTCCAAACGCAGCAATGTATAAACTATCTCTGCTTTGGATTGTTTTTTTAAGCCTCCCTAGTATAAATATCAATAGTCATTTAATTGCGACTTTTTGTCTCTTTTTAATAAAAAGAAAAATTTTGAAAACTTACCTTGAAATAGCTAAATAAAGCTACCTGAGGTAGGTAAATAAAGCTACGTAGGTAATTCTACCTACGTAGCTAAATCTAGTGATTGTACTGGACCTGATGTATACTGAAATATATAACAGGATAATATACAGTCTCGGGTCATAAGTATTCGTAGATAGAATAATCTAACTGTGTCTCGGTACAGGCCCTCACCACAGTTAGAATACGTCCCATATACTTGTAATGTAGCAAATCGGAGCGGATCCGCTCCGAAACGATTTTGAAGAATATAAAATGATTTGCACTGGGAATAACTACCAAAATAATCAAAACAAACCTTCTTGAGATTACTTATGCCTTTTATACCAAAAAGTAATCCATATAAATACGAAAATCCAATTAATTTTCTCAACGTTTTTCTCTCGATTCAAATTACCAGCCATGTTTACATTCGGAACTCTCTAGATTGTTCCGAGTAAATGCACTATGCAGGGTCATGAGGGTTCGAAATTAACTTTTTTTAGCACTAGTCCGCACGGACTAGTGACTTCCAGCTTCCACTAGTCCGCAAATTATTCTACTAGTCCGCCCACTAGTACGTAAAAAGAATAACACAAATCTTTAAAATTTTATCAATTTACTCAATGAAATATGTGCCCGCACATCAGTTGGAAGCATGTGGTGAAAGAAAGAGCGTTGTCAACTTTCAGAAATCTCCACATGGTCACGTCTTTGTCTGTTGATCACAATGTAGAAAACGCTTTATCGCGGTTGCATTTCTCGTTTATATTCAAACGTCTGAGAGACTTGAAAATAAGATTAATAAAATGTGAACAAATTCAAGACATATATCCGGATTTGCACTAGTCCGTACGGACTAGTACCTTACAAAATCTGCTAGTCCGAAACAAGTTTTACTAGTCTCGGACTTACGGACATGAGTTAATTTCGAACCCTGCTATGCGAGTTATCGCCCGTGTTTCTTTCTGCTACATTACGAATACACAGAACGAATTCTATCGTTAAACCGGGTCCGTAGGACAATATCATTTTAACGATAGAACATTCTATCTAAAGTATCCGTAACAAGGTTAGCTTTTTAGGTCACCTGAGTAAACTCAGGTGACCTATTGCTATCCGTTTTCGTCCGTCGTCGTCCGCCGTGCGTCGTGTGTTAACATTTGAACATTTTCAACTTCTTCTCTGCAACCACTGAACCAATTTCAACCAAATTTGGCACAAAGTATCTATGGGTGAAGGGGAACAAAAATTGTGAATTTCATGATCCCTGACCCCCTGAGGGGTGGGGCCAAAACTACTAAAATTAATGCAATCTTTAAAAATCTTCTTCTTTACTCCTGGACATCAAGCAGTCAAACTGTTTGCATGATTGTAATCAGCAATGAGTCCCAGCGATTTTTTTCCACCCATTGGGAAAGGGTCCGGTACTGGTTCAATTGGGAAAAATAACATCGAAGAAAAACAAAGGAGAATTTTCTCTTATTTATGCAAATGCAACGTATTTTGCGTTTTTCCTACTTAATTACCTGTTACTGCTTGTTTTAAAGAATAAACAACAAGTACTTATTGTTTTTATATCAACGTCCCTTGTTTTCATTTTGTCATACTTTCAATTTGTCAAAATATATGACAATACACTGTCTAAATCACTGCTCCCGCCAAATTACGACTTTCTCTACTTTCGATTTAAGCGGAAGTGAAACAATTAGTCAACTTGTACAATGTTTCATTTATGTGCCGTTTATCGTTACCAGTTATATAAGGAAAAAAAACGCTGAGTCCTCTACCAAAATTGTGAAATTCATGGCCCTGGGGTCAGGGGTTCTAGTGCTAGGGCGGGGCTAAATAAGTGTATAGTGAAAATGCATTATTTCTTTGAAAATCTTCTTCTGTGCTCCTGTGTATTAAATAAACCAACTAAGTACATAGTTATGATGAGCAAGAGTGCCTCTACCAAAATCGTGAATTTTATGGCCCCAGTGTCAGGGGTTCTGGTGTTAGGGTGGGGCTCTATTGAGTATATATAGTGAAAATACATGATTTCTTTGAAAATCTTCTTCTCTGCCCCTGGGTATTAAATAAACTAACTAAGTCAGGACTTTGGGCTGGCCATTCAAGTGTTGTTATTCCCTCTCTTCTCAAGGGGGGGGGGCATTATCTGAGCCATGGTTTAGATGGAGCTTGTATCAGGGATTTATCAAGGCTGTTTTTACTACCGGTAAACGGTACCTTTCCCCTCTTGAAAAAGTTAAAAAATTCTCCTTTTTCAGATAGAAAAGTCTCCAATTAAACGGACTCCGAGGTTATTTAAAACATCGTACTGAAATTTTCCGTTTTTGTCCGATTGAAGTTTAACAGCATATCCTAATTCACAATCCTAGTCATTCAAACGCTTTTAAAAGAGAGAGTAGATTATTCAAGCTTCTAGTTGATATTGATCGGTAAACATGTGCCATGTCCATGATGTCAAAATATATACGTATGCGATTGCAGAGTTAAGAAAAGTGTAGATGAGTAAGATGGAGCTTAAATCACTATGAATAGGAAGAATGGAGTAACAACAAATACAATGTTAGTAGTGAAACATGAAAAACAGAATTGATTTGTGATAGATATTGAGAGAAAAAATTAAATAAAGTACTGACCTGGTTTAATTTTTATACCCCCCGCAAACAAAGTTTAGGGGGGGTATATTGGAATCACCATGTCCGTCTGTCCGTCCGTCCGTCTGTCTGTCTGTCTGTAGACGAGATTTTGTCCGGACCATTACTCGAAGGATTTGTCTGAAAATTTGTACACATATTATTCACCATATGAAATTAAGCACCTGATATTTTCATCTTGATTGGATTATTATTTTGAATTTTACAGGTGTTTTTCCATTTTTATTTTGTGGTTTTGTCTGGACCGTTTCTCAGAAACTATTGCAAGGATTAATCTGAAAATTTGTACACTTATTATTCACCATATGAAGGTGTGCACCTCGAATTTTCAACTTTTTTTATACGCCCGTCTTAAGACGGGACGTATTATGTTATAGGCTTCATGTCCGTCCGTCCGTCTGTCTGTCTGTCCGTCTGTCTGTCTGTCCATTCGTGTCCGGCTCATAACTTCAATACTATTAGGCCTAGGATTATCAAACTTTGTCAAATGATTCTTCTTGGGTAGACGGTGTGTCGCGCACAAAAAGTAGGTCGCTCTGACCTTTAATAAAGATGCTATGGCCAAATATGGAAAAATCCTGTCCGGCTCATAACTAGAAAACTATTAGACCTAGAGCTATCAAACTTGGCAAAAGTATACATCTTAGGTAGAAGGTGTGTCGCGACCTATTTCAAGGTCACTGTGACCTTTAATTTTAGTGAAATTTTTTTAAAAACTAAGTTTTTTAAATTTTGAATTTAATAATCCTAAAAATGTAAAAAATAGAGTTGTATCCTTATTAAAAAGTATTAAATCAAGTAAAAACTTATTTTTTTCATCATATACTTTACAACAATCTTACAAATTTCAATGTTAATGAGAGGAATTCAGTTTGTCCCATGGGCATAATTATCAAGCACTGGTCAAGAAAAATTTTGATAGAAGAAAGTTGCATGTCAAATTAGAGAGAAATTAATGAGTTTAGTGTTAGGAGGTAGCTAGCAGAGCATTGGTGTTATCTATCCCTTGGGTATTGGGCAAATGGACAGCCAGCCTAGCTGTTAGATTAAAAATAGCTCTTGTTGGCTAGCCTAAGTTTTAAAATGAATTTGATGAAAAGTAATTAAAACTTATTTGATATTGCATAATAAACTAATAATCTGATATTATATAATATTAATTAATTAAAAACTAATTTTATGGGATGGGGTTGAATCAGCATGCCTACTTGTCCATATGAATTAAATATAAAACCTGTCTGGCATTAAAGCTAAAAAGAAATCATGGAGTATTTTATATGTTTTAAAAGTGTTTTAGGATAAAAAGTGCAGATCCATTAATATTTAGGGATTAATGAGTAGACAAGCATCCAGTCAAAGATTAATTAATGAGTTCAATGTAGGAAGGCTATCTGATCAAGCGCTGCCTTATCTGTATCCTTTGGGGATTAGACAGAAGAACTGCTGGTCAGTTTATAGCATATGTCATTTGATGGTCAGCCTTTCTTTTCAAAATTAATTTGGCATAGATTAAGTTGTTAAGACTAATTTGATATTGTTTATTATGATGGCCAGCATTTGACAAAGTCTAACACAAATTGTATAGAAATCTATCAGTTATGTAATATTTGTTATAATTATGCCTACAGAAATATTTTTTTTTTAAAAATGGAAAAATCATGGAAATCTTATAATCAAGGTTGACATGATTTTCTTGCACTCTAAACTGTTAAAGATAATTGTGTAATTTTTTGACGGGCGTATCATGCTGTGGCGTGGCACTTTATTGTTAATTTTTTTGCATTTTACAGGTTTTTATTTTTTATTTAATTGACTTGTTCATTTTGGGCTCATGTATAAGGTTTGAGATATAGAATCTAGAATATCTGTTCAAAAATACTACAGCTTAAAACTACTCATAAAAACTTAAAAAAAGAAACATCATCAAGTGTTAAAAACAGTTTTTACATTGCACAGAAGATAATGTAATTTCATTTGTCTCTTGGGAATAATGACTGGACATGCATCCAGTTAAAGATAAATTAATGAGTTTGGTGTTGGAAGTTGTTAAGGCATATCTCTTATCAAGCTGTGTGTGTTATCTATCTCCAGGGAATAAGGCACAAGAATTAAAGATCTCTCTTCTCTTATTCTCTTGATTGTAATTTATTGTCTGTCAAAGCACTTCATTACTGGATGACCATGCAGCTCTTTATTTTCAAAATGCATTTCAAATTGATATATCAAGATTAATTTGATTTTGTATAATGGTTTTTTTTCAACAATCAGTTTGCAGAGTGACATAACACATAATTGCAATATATTTTTTTAATGCAGTAATAAAAAAAATTAAATGAAAAAATAAAAAAAAAATGTTACAATGGAATTACAATGTATTAGTATTGATGTTTCATTTGGTTGCACATTTGTTTCATTCATTAAGAAACATGATGAGCAATTATATTTCACTGCAAATTTTTGTAAGTAAATTGTGAACACCTCTAGATCCATAAAGTATTTTTGAAGTGGAACCTTCTCTGAAAAACCCAGCAGGGGGTATTTGTCCCTATTGGACAGTTCTATTTTTTTTTTTTTTTTTTTTTTTTTTTTGTTATTTAATATTTTGTCTCAAAAGTGAAGCTTTTTTGGCCTTTGTAAAGGTCTACAAATGACCCTCAGAAGCTCTAAGAATGCAGGATTTTGCTCCATTTATTTAAAAAATTTCCGGGGGGGCATGCCCCAGGACCCCCCTAGAATACTCGCGCCTCCGGCGCTCAGATCGAGCCTGCGGCTCTCATTTTTCCCCTTTACATATAAAACGGTAGTAAAACAAAATAGCTAGATAAATCCCTGAGTATTTAGGGAAAATTGATAATCTGTAAAATAGGCGGTGGTTTTGGGGCTATTTTAAAACTGTTTCATGTATCATTATAAGGAAATAAATAATACATGTATTACTATTAATAAAGAAGTTAACTATTTTGAAAATTTGTTTAAATTTACTTGTAAAGTAAATTGATGAAGTGACCCTTAACATTAAAAACTAGGGTCCCAGGCGGGGTGAAAGTTTAACACTGAAATATACATAGTAAAAAAGTTTGAAAATCTTTTTCTCAAAAACCACTGTACCAGAAATGTCAATGTATTTAAAAAAGCTTGTTTATATAGTGAAGATCCTAGATTTTAAAAACTGTGACCCCCGGACAAAAACTGGGGCCCCAAGCGGGGTTCAAAGTTTAACATAGAAATACATAGGAAAAATGTTTTAAAATCTTCCAGGGCTCGACATTAACTTTTTTTGCTACTTGTCCATTCGGACAAGTGACCAAGAAATTTACTTGTCCGAATTTCAACTTCACTTGTCCGAAAATTTTCAATAAAGTTCAATAGTTTTAACTTGTAAATTAAAATTAAGTCCATTTATTTACACATGTCATGTGCTTGATTGATTCTTGATGTTATTGATAAATACAACAGACACATAAAACGAAATTTAATTTAGGCTTTCTGTCCTGACAATAACATAAATGTCCACAAGTGAACCTGTCAACATCAAACAATATTCGCGCTTCGATTCGTATCTTCCATGGCTTTTCAGTAGTATGCAATTAGTGAACTTCGATCCCGATCGAATGTGAACTCAATTTTAATATAGCGATATATATCGGGATCGAAGTTTGCATTTTATGTACAGCTTCCGTCTTGAGACTACCGATTTAGCTTTCAACAGTTGTTCTTTTTATTTTTTAGAGACCCCTTTACATTAAAATGCACTTGTCCAATCGGACAAGTGCCCAGCACTATTCCCTTGTCCGAATTTATTTTTCAATGGTACCGGACAAGCGGACAAGCGTTAATGTCGAGCCCTGTCTTCTTCTCGAGAACTAAAATGCTACAATATGTGAGATTACTATGCATGCAGCCTTGGATAATGTACATTCAGTATTTTTAAAATAGTTACCCCTTAAGAATGCTTGGGACCCAAGACGGGTTCAAAGTTTAACATAGAAGGAAAATATTTAAAAATCTTCTACTTGAGAACTACAATGCTTCAATTTGTGAGATTACTTTGCAAGCGTCCTTAAATAATGTAGATTCTAAATTATACTGGGACCCCAAGAGGGGTGCAAAGTTTAACATAGGAATATATTTGAAAAATGTTTAAAAATTTTCTTCTCAAGAACTACAATGCTAACAGTTTGTTAGCCTCTTGTGTAAATAGTTGACATAATTTCTTCATGCAATGATATTTCTTATAGAGGTAGGCAATATAGATACCAGTTTATTTATAGTTGACAACTATATCGTGATACATGATGTATTACATTTAAAATGTTTAAAAATTTTCTTCTCAAGAACTACAATGCTAACAGTTTGTTAGCCTCTTGTGTAAATAGTTGACATAATTTCTTCATGCAATGATATTTCTTATAGAGGTAGGCAATATAGATACCAGTTTATTTATAGTTGACAACTATATCGTGATACATGATGTATTACATTTATATATTGTGATACATATCATATCATGAGGTAGCTGGCGATACTCAAGCTTTTATTACAGACCCTAAACCGTGCTACTACACCACTTGCACGGTACGGTTCAGTACGCTTTGTTCACGGAACGGTTCGCTTTGTTCACTGAACGGTACGCTTTGTTCACGGAACGCTTCGCTTTGTGCACGGAACGGTACGCTTTGTGCACGGAACGTTTCGTTTCTTGCACGAAACGGTTCGTTTTGTGAACGGTACGCTTTGGGAAACGGTATGCAAATGAAGTGGGCGGAGCCTGTTAGCTTTGGTCATTGATTGGCTGCTAAAAAATATTCCAATTTAAATGAATTTTGAAGATCGTTATGCACGTGTACAATTTTATTTCCGTTGTAAAGAATGTAATTTATTTATTATTCATATAAATTGAAGTATTAATGAGTTTCTATTTATTAGGGAATTTCAAATGTTTTATTACAAGCATATGTACATGTATGCTTTAATTGTGTTTATCATAGCCTTGTGTGCTATGTTTCGGTTTCAATTTTAAAAATTAATTTACACTGAAGCAGTGTTGGAGGAAATAAGAAAATAAAATGAAAGGAAAAACATCGTCCCACTGATCTTTTTGGCATTTGTAAATATGTTGATATATAGAAGGTAAATATTTCCGTACGTATTTTAATTTAACGTATGCCGAGGCTGTGTCTTAAATAGAAAAAAGACACACATGTATATAATAATTTTTCATTCTAGAATAAAGCTTTAACAGAATTGAATATATACTTGTTCTATATTTAACACTATACACGTATATAAATTATTTTCAATTGATTGATCTATAGAAAAAATATGACTATTCGTGCTTTTATTTTTAATCTTAGTAATAAGAAATGTAGATTGTTTCTCATTTTTAAAATTGTTTGATCTATCGTTTTAATGTCTGTCTTAGAAGAGAAATATCAGTAACAAAAAATAAATTTATAAATAAAAAATGTTGAAGAAAAATAATTTTAAAAAATTTACAGGGCATAGAATACTTGTTTGTTTTTTTTTCTTTTTTCTTAAGTAAATCTTTATTTAATCTGAAAATCAATTACTCTGAATTTAGATACGAAAATTAGAAGCAGAAACTCGGAATCAATAAAATGACTTCCGATCGCATTTCGCGTGTAGAAAACATTTCTTTTCATAAACTAGTATTATGTTTTTAAAAATCCTTTCAGTCTAAGTAATTATTTAAATAAGTTTTTCTTCATTTTGATAAGTTATTCTTTTCTTGTAAAATGTGTAAATACTACCGTATAATCCCTATTAACCGCCCCTACCCCTATTAGCGCCCCCCTGGGTCTTTTTCAATTGTCAGGAAATAAGGGCCCCCTTTACAGTGATCGAAATCATCCAGAATCGTATCAATAGTCCGCCATAGTGAACGAAGTGAAAATGAAACTGTGTTATTAGGTAACGCATACATAAAATATTCTTGAAAGTTAAAGATTTTTAGAACGACCTAATCATGTATTTTTGAAAGTGAAAGTTATACATACAAGTACAAAATCTGTTCTCCGTGTCTATCTCTAATTTCAAAGTGGGAAAATGATTCATATAGCATAATTTTGGTGGATTATTGTAATTTAAAGGAAGGTTAGACAATTTTTAGTGGTTTTCTGTTATTTGTTTTTTTTTCCAAAAGATTTTTTGTAGTTAAAATATAACATTCAAAATTTTAGCAAGAATATCAAAATAACCGCCCCCTTTCCGCAATTTTCTAAGCGCCCGGGGCGGTTAATAGGGATTATACGGTATGTCGTGAAAGAGAGAGAGAAAGAGGGAGAGATGCAACCCCGTTACATAATCTGTAAAAAAAAAAAAAAAAACCCAATACCTTGTATTTATCTCATTCTTGGTTTTATTTACATCGCCAAAGTCATAGATGCTATTTAATTTCCACAACTTTGGTTCAAACTCAACCTTTTTACAACTATTGCGCAATGAATTCGTTCTCTGCACATAAATGCTGTACGCAGGAAATCCTTGTGCATCACCTGTCAATCAATATCGCATGACTCTAGGTGACCTTGAAAGTTTGTTTACGCGGAAAGAATTTTTCATTCTGATGGTCAGTTCAGAGTTCACACCTTTTTAAAAATATTGGGTCACAGCCAGAGGGTCGGGGTGCCGTGTATTTAACACACCTTTCAAATTATTTAGCTTTGACTACATCAAGTGTACATGCATTTTTAAAACTCACTCAACTGACATTCAGCGAAACTCATCTACTTCCTAAAATGTCCCTTTTCAGACACAATTGAATAAGGGTGTATCCATTAATTATCATGATAGCGTCACATAAATTCGCAGACTTTTGATGAGTTTTAACTAGCTAATTAGTATCGCCTTCTAGAAAAGGGGGGGGGGGGTAGCAAACATAATGTGGCTTGAAAGAGGATTGAAAAAAATCATTGTATTTTTTATTTTCATTTTATTTAAGTTATCCTTTTTTCAGACACAAATTAGCATGTATCCTGTAGACTATGATTTTTATTAGTCAGATTATATCCGTTCAGTAGAAATATGAAGTCCCTGTTTACCGCATGTAATATTTAAATCCATATTAGACAGAATTATGATTTTCAGTGTAAGTCTAACTGCATCAGTGATTCTCCGAGTATAATTATCTGAGCAGAATTAATTAATATATGAGTCTAATACATTTTTTTTTTTATTTTACTCTAGCCAGACAGTTCATAATTATATGTTTTAAATTTCTTACAAAATAATTAATTAGTAAAATCAGGCACCTGATATGAACTACATATAAATGCATGCTTACGGCAAAAACGATCGTGTATCTGATTCAGCAATTGAAATGGGCAAAATTAAAATCGAAATTAAGTCAAGACAACCAGGGAATTAGTTTAAACATCTGTATAGTTAAATTACGAATATTTAAGTACAACAAATTTTTTTTTAAAAAAGTTGATTCTTAAATAAAGAAAATGAAAATATTTATTATCAGTTCCGTAATGGGGAACTGTTATATACCGTGTTACACGGTGTCCACAATCGCTGACTTCAAAGATGCCGACATCGAGTTCAAGGTTCACGGTGCCCGTGTGTTGCGGGAAAAACTCGTGGCCTGTACTGTACCTTTGATCACAAACACAATGAGTTGATCTAATTTATAGCAAATTAGTAATCAATGTAAACTCTGTCTAGTTGTTTTGAATTTTCACAGTTGAAAGCCCAGATGCATGTTACTTGATAATGATGGTGTTTCAAATAGCCAGACATAACCTCCGTCCTCTTTCACGGGCGCTATTAAGAGAAATAAACCAAAATGACTTATTTGGTCAAAGCACGGTTCGAAAATCATTGGGGGCGTGGTTTGCATTATTAATCAAAGAACGGTACGGTTCGTTTCTTGCACGGAACGGTACGCTTTGTGCACGGAACGGTTCGCTTTGTGCACGGTACGGTACGCTTTGTACACGGAACGGTTCGCTTTGTGGACGGTACGGTACGCTTTGAGAACGGAACGGTTCGCTTTGTTCACGGTATGGTATGCTTTGTGCACGGAAGGGTACGGTTCGTTTCTGAGGTGTAGTAGCATGGTTTAGGGTCTGTACATGTATTACCTTAATTGTATGAAGAGTTTGTTAAAAGAATATTTATTGAACTCTTTTAGGACTATGGAAGAGTTACAAGACTTTTATAGAATTTTTTTTTTTGTGTGTAGAGATAATAACACTAAAATGGCAGTGACTATCCTGCCGTCTAAAATAATAAATAATCAATTAAATTTTTACTGTCAATGTTAACAATCTCGGACACCTTTAGATCCATAAAATGCTAAAGTGACCTGTTGCATTTTTGAAAAATAAAACTTGTGGGAGTATTAGTCCATTTTGGAAATTTCTAGTTTTTCATCAATCAAAGTTTACTCTGATGATTTCTATTTTAGACTATCATGCAAGGTGTCTCAGGAAGGTACTTTTTGAGAAGGAACAACTTTCAGGGAAAGATGTTAGTGAAACAGAAGTAGCTGTGGCTTTGGCAGAGCATTTACTAGGAAAACTTGCTCCAGGAGATTCTTATGTAGTAGATGGGAAAGCCAAGGGAAAAAAAACATGTGCCTGTGGATGCAATGAGATGCCAAAGTACAGATATACAGGAATAGGTATGGTAATACTTATAATATGCTATTAAATGAAGTATACATTGTACACTACTGACATTATACTGTTACTGTGCTTTTATGAGGTTGATCCAGATACATCTCTTCAACTTCACCCAAAAAAACCCAAAGTCAATTTTCGCTCATTTTGCTATATATCAGTTGTTAGGTCAGGTGACCTATTGCAATTGGTCTTTGTCCTTCATCATGTATCTTGGGTGTGCGTCGTCGGTTGTGCGTTAACAATTTTACATTTTGAACTACCTAAAAACTACTTGGCCATTTGTTACCATTTTTTATGTGAAGCATCTCAATGGTAAGAGGAATCAAAATTATGAAATTTGTGACTCTACCACCTTGGGGTGCCATAGGCGGGGCCAAATTTAAAAAAAAAAACAAAATTTGTATGCTGAGCTTAGATTGATCTTTAAAATAATTGCATTTGTTTTAATGTCCCACTCTTCAATGTTCTTGTATCAAGAATTTCTTGAGAAGTATATCATTGAAATCTGCAGACAAAACACACTTAAACGATACAAAGATAATGGGAGGTCAGTGTTATCCCTCTGAGGTATGGCCAATTTGATTTGACCTTTTTGCACTTATAATGCGATTTCAGCTTGATTAGGATTTGTGTCAGTATTTTTGATTATAATGCAAACTTTTTTCTTGAAATATTGTTTTTAATTATGCACAATGGTCACACTGAATAGAGAGATTATGAAAAAAAATTGTATGAAGCTGCATAAATTTTTGTGTGACTTTTTTGCACTTAAAATAGACCATTTTTATGATAGTTACAATTTGATTGGTATATGGCTTCAAAGGTAAAATTCTCACAAAATTTGGCTTAAAAAAATTCAGACATTTTCTATATATTTGCTTGATGTTATGCTAAACGTCTAGCACTCTCTCAAAATTTAGTTTTGTACAAGTCACACAGGACCTATAGAACATGTCACAAACCTATCAAATGTTAAAAATGTGAATAATGATTAAAGTATAATAAAAAGAAATGTATATTGAAAATTCATAAAATTGCTTGTTTCTGTCATTTTCGACTAAAAAAACCTTCCGCACTAAAAAATAGTTTCCCAAAAATTTGTTTGTTTTTAGCTCTACTGGTCAGAGACCAGAAGAGCTTATGCGATAGTAAGGTGTCCGTCCGTCTGTCTGTCCGTCTATCTGTAAACAATTTTTCAAAACGCTACTCCTCCTACAGTTTTGGTCTGATTTCAATATAACTTGGCACACAAGTAGACTACACTAAGATACATGAAATAGTGCATCGGTTTATGATTTCGATGAACAGTGTTGCCATGGTTACTAAAAATAGAATTTTCTTTGAAATTCCTTTAAAATGCTACTCCTCCTACAGTTTTGGTCTGATTTATATATAACTTGGCACACAAGTAGACTACACTAAGAAACATAAAATAGTGCATCGGTTTTTGATTTTAATGAACGGTGTTGCCATGGTTACTAAAAAATAGAATTTTCTTTGAAATTCCTTTAAAACGCTACTCCTCCTTCAGTTTTGGTCTGATTTCAATATAACTTGGCACACAAGTAGACTACACTAAGATACATAAAATAGTGCATCGGTTTATGATTTCGATGAACAGTGTTGCCATGGTTACTAAAAATAGAATTTTCTTTGAAATTCCTTTAAAACGCTACTCCTCCTACAGTTTTGGTCTGATTTCAATATTACTTGGCACACAAGTAGACTACACTAAGATACATATAATAGTGCATCGGTTTTTGATTTCTTTGAACGGTGTTGCTATGGTTTCTAAAAAATAGAATTTTCTTTGAAATTCCTTTAAAATGCTACTCCTTCTTCAGTTTTGTTTTGATTTTAATATTACTTTTCACACAAGTAGACTACACTAAGATACATTTAATATTGCATCTGTTTTTGATTTTGTTGAACGGTGTTGCCATGGTTACTAAAAATATAATTTTCTTTGAAATTTCTTTAAAATGCTACTTCTTCTACAGTTTTGGTCTGATTTCAATATTACTTAACACACAAGTAGACTACACTAAGATACATGAAATAGTGCATCGGTTTTTGATTTCGATGAACGGTGTTGCCATGGTTACTAAAATTAGAATTTTTCTTTGAAATTTCTTTAAAACGCTACTCCTCCTACAGTTTTGATTTGATTTCAATATTACTTGGCACACAAGTTGACTACACTAAGATACATAAAATAGTGCATTTGTTTTTTATTTTGATGAACGGTGTTGCCATGGTTACTAAAAATAGAATTTTCTTTGAAATTTCTTTAAAACGCTACTCCTCCTACAGTTTTGATTTGATTTCAATATTACTTGGCACACAAGTAGACTACACTAAGATACATAAAATAGTGCATCGGTTTTTGATTTCGATGAACGGTGTTGCCATGGTTACTAAAAATAGAATTTTCTTTGAAATTCCTTTAAAACGCTACTCCTCCTACAGTTCTGATTTGATTTCAATATTACTTGGCACACAAGTAGATTACACTATAAAGATACATAAAATAGTGCATCGGTTTTTGATTTCGGTGAACGGTGTTGCCATGGTTACTAAAAATAGAATTTTCTTTGAAATTCCTTTAAAACACTTCTCCTCCTACAGTTTTGATTTGATTTCAATATTACTTGGCACACAAGTAGACTACACTAAGATACATAAAATAGTGCATCGGTTTTTGATTTTGGTGAACGGTGTTGCCATGGTTACTAAAAATAGAATTTTCTTTGAAATTCCTTTTAAATGCTACTCCTACAGTTTTGGTCTGAATTCAATATTACGTAAGACACAAGTAGTCTACACTAAGATACAGTAAATAGTGCATCGGTTTTTGATTTCGTTGAACGGTGTTGCCATGGTTACTAAAAATAGAAATTCCTTTAAAATGCTACTCCTTCTACAGTTTTGGTCTGATTTCAATATTATGTAACATACAAGTAGACTACACTAAGATGCATAAAATAGTGCATTTGGTTTTTATTTTGATGAACGCTGTTGCCATTGTTACTAAAAATAGAATTTTCTTTGAAATTTCTTTAAAACACTACTCCTCCTACAGTTTTGATTTGATTTCAATATTACTTGGCACACAAGTAAACTACATTAAGATTCATAAAATAGTGCATTGGATTTTAATTTCGATGAACGATTTTGCCATGGTTACTCAAAATTGAATTTTCTTTGAAATTCCTTTAAAACGCTGGTCATCCTACAGTTTTGGTCTGATGGCAATGGCTTCTTTTCTCATCCTTTGTTATAAGTACAAATCAGTAGAGCTACAGTCTCGACAGAGACTTCTGGTTTTAATTCAAATGAATTTTCTTTATGAATGTTGTGTAATTATGAAATGATAATATTTCTGTCAGGTTTAAATAAATTAAATAAATTAATAAGTTAATCATATTTCTTTAAAATACAATGAACAGCTGCACAATAAAATCAAAATGTGAGGAGTGGGATACCAGAAGGACATTAAGATTAACAGTAGGAGGAGGGTTGTTGGGGGATATTGAACATGCATTTTTACTTACGGTAATTGCTGTTTGTCACCCATTAACAATTTAAACTTCATCCTGAAAACTGCATGATAATTTGTCTCTTATCAATATTGAATTGATATGTGTTCTATTTTAGGAAATTTACTTTACTTTAAAAAATCTTCTTTCTCTATACACCCACACATCTGTAAGAAAAAACTGAAATGATACCATAATGTATCGTGTATAGTATGCACTTGTGTATAATACGCACCCCCAAAGTTGACCCCAAAAAAAGCGAAAAAAGAGCAGGTCCTATGTATAACACGCACCATAAAAATGGCGAAATCAATGGCCGCCATTTCCCCAAAAACTATTGATGTTTCATGATAATTTTATAATCTATGCATAATTTCTTTAATCTTGTGATCGGAACATAGCACAGCAATGAAAATTAAATTGAAAATTGACCACGTGCCAAGTCAACAGGTGGCTGCTTACGCAATGGCGAATACACTGGCGATATTTAAACTTGTTTGATGCAAGAAATAGTGTTGAGAGGGGATAAATATTTCAATACATGGAAATAAAGCTATTAAGAATAAGGTATTTTTGATGCAGTTAATTTAGTATACACTCATACAACATGCATAACACGCTATATCGGCAGTCACTACTCCCATGGTATCAAGAATCACGGCTTGAAAAAATGGGGTAAAATTTTAGTCCTATGTAGAACACGCACCCCCCACTTTTGATCAAATTTTAGCTGAAAAAAGTGTGTGTTATACATTGACATTAAGGACAGATGATACAAACAAATTTTTCTTTGAAAAAGATAAAATATCATGTCACAAGTTTAGAAAAGTGGATAATTCTTAGAATATTTTCTCCTAAGAATAGGGTCTGTAAGTCTCGTCACGTGACCTGCGAGATTTAGCGAGAAACCACACTTCCGGGTACAAACAACATAATGGCTCTTTCGATATTGTATTGGGCAAATTATGTTGAAGGGCTATCTAAGATTAAAAGAAAAAGTGAGGCTGCAGTCGAGTCGGGGCGTGTGTTAAAGTTTGTTTTAGATGAACTGCGGGTCATTTCGGCTAATGTCCAAGCGTCAATGAGAGACACTTCTTACAGAGTGCAGGTCAGCATCTCCGATATTCTTTCTCCCGTTTTCAGGTCAGTGCACATTCTGTTGATTTAGCTATAAAGCTTGATTTAAAGATATGTCTTTATTAAGTTATTCAGAAAATCATTATTTAGCTATTTGTCTCTTTTTTTTTTAATTCAGTAATTGTTATTTTCAACAAGAACAACAAGAACTGAAGAAGTCGGTTAAAGAGCTTACCATAGCTCATGTTATTTCTGTTGTACTGTATATATGTGCCGACTATAAATAAAAGTTACTTGACTTGACTTGAAAAAGTGTGTGAGCTAATGCTCACTAGTAATACCCCGCTCTGATGGGAATATACTCTATCATATTATTACACACGTTCATTTACAGGCAGATGCACAAGTAAGTAGGAAGTTGATACCAGAATCATACAAAACATCCTTACTTAGGATTAAAAATATCCAAAGACCTTAAATGGAAAGAGCATATAAATATCATCTCAAATAAAGCCAGTGCCACCTTAGGCCTCCTAAGAAGGAATTTACAGCATGTATGGGAATGTAGGAAAATGGCATACACTGCATTCATATGATCTATATTGGAGTATCGAGCTATCATCTGGGACCCATACACTACACAGAAAATATCTTAATTAGAATGTATGCAAAGAAGGGGTGCAAGATTCATGATGAAAGATTACAAATTAAGGGAAGATAGTACAATGTCTAAGATGCTCAAAGAACTTGACCTTCCCTTATTACAAACTCGACACCACCAACAAAGGCAGATCTTTTTTTACAAACTGGTTGAGGGGCAGATACCAGCTATAACACCTGATCAATTCATTAAAAACCACAAAACAAAAAAAGAAACATCAGAACTAAAGTTTATGGTACGGAAAGATGCACAGATAAACAGGAAGTTGACCTTGGATTTGAACAAAAATGAATCCCACCATATGGCATATCAGCAAAGTATGAAATAAAATTTCAAGCATCTGTGATAAGTAGTTGCTGAGGAAACTGAGACCAAAAAATTGTTATGAACAGACACACTGACAGACAGACAGCTACTAGACAGACAGACACACAACAGTAAAACAGTATTATAATACCCCCCTCTCCTTTGCATCTTAGTGTAGCGATTGTATTCAACCTTGAACTCTTCCAAAAACAATGCGTGTGAACATTGCAAATTTCTTGTCCTTCAGAGACTTTAAACACAAAATTCTTTAAACTTTGGGACTATTAATTATATAAAACAAGTAATTTGTGACCTCATAGTTCTTGAATGAATTGTAAACAGGTCAATTATGATCAACAAGATAATTCATTGAAACTTATTTTTAGATTTTTTTGGAATCTGAAGACAGTGGCCTTATGAAGTCATCAACATGTGAATGCCCCATGGGGCAATATAAATGTCATCATGTGGCAGCAGCACTTTTATTTGGGTAAAAAGACTTCATTTTCCAGGATTATTTTCATAAAATTAAAGCGCATTACAGTAATTTTTATTTACTGACATAGAATTCATAAATACTCGTGATTTCATATATCATATTTTTTTTTAAATTTTCTTCGCTGTAAATTTAAATTAAAAACGTCAGGTGGTCAAGTGCAAGGCAACTATGTTTTTGAGTACAAAATGTATATTTACATTTTTTTTAATTGCAGATACAAGAGGGCAAGCAAAACTGATATTAAGTGTAGTTGGTTGAAACACCCGAAGTCAGCACCACCCAAAACAACAAAAACAATGGAGGAATTGTACCCCCCTAAGCAGCCTGGATATCGGTAATTTTTTTTTACTAGAGCAAACTACAGTGCATGCAAAAACTTATATAACAAAGAATAGTGTAGATTGATGTTGCTTTTATAAATGCGTATGCAGAGCTTTGAAACGTGATGTGAATGCAGAGGACAGATTGTTCTTATTTGATCAACTGGGCCAGTTAGGCAGATTTACAGGTTTTCTTTGAATTGGCAGAAGTTGTGTTATTTATTCAGTTGTGAAATATTCTGAATAATTTTTTTTTGTTGCAGCTATAATTAAACTGGTTATTTTCCAATTTATTCTGGTTATATTTACATGTTGTTTTTCATGATATTGTGTTTATAATTTTGTGGATATTCTTCCCTTGTTGTATCAGAAGTTTTCCTGCAAAAATTAAAAAGAGTTTATTTTGAGATGAAATGTCATTTGAAAAGAAATGTTTACATTCCTAACGATCAGACAAAGCTGGATGATATAACAATGTAACAGAATGTGACAATCACTTTAAAGACAATTTTTTAATGTATGTAGTAGACAGTTGACTGGAAACCTTTTACAAAAAGCATAAGAAAACAAACTGATACTAGTGATAGAGTACTTTCTTTTACAAAATAATAAACATATTTTTATTATATTTAGCAATGCATTGGATTTTGTCAAAGGAACCAGAAGTTCAGAAATTTCCTGTTTCTCTTGTCCAAGATCTTCTGATGAGTGAAGAATATCTTACTGCTGAATGTAAATCAGCTTACTTAAGGTAATGATTATTGTAGAGATATAATATTAATGAAGAGTCTTCAGTATTGAAAAAAATATCAAAATACTCCTCTGTGAAATGTGATAAAAGAATCAAAGACAAATCATTTACAATAAACTTGATTTGATTTTTCAGAAGTAAACTTGTTGTGTCACAAGAGACTGTTATACAAACTGCCTGGCTTACAATTGGTCAACGTGAAAATGCGATATGGCAAACTGTCCGCAAGATGCGCTTTACAGCTTCCAACTTTGGGCAAATCATTGGGGCAATTCGTCGAAACAGGTAAAAAAAAAAGGCCGATGTTTGTTCATTGTTGTTTGTAGTGCATACACTACTAATGTCAGCAATCTTACATGGTGTTTATAATTTTAACCTCCATTGATTTTTTAACAGACTGACTGCATCTCTCAAGAAGAAATTGTTGAGCTCTTACAATCTTGAAAAAAGAGCATCAATCCAGTGGGGATTAACCCATGAAAGAACTGCCATTGAAGAATACAGCAAGATAGGGGAAGTTACCGTTCTGGAGACAGGTAAATTAAGGTTACTAATGTCAGCAATCTTACATGGTGTTTATAATTTTAACCTCCATTGATTTTTTAACAGACTGACTGCATCTCTCAAGAATTGTTGAGCTCTTACAATCTTGAAAAAAGAGCATCAATCCAGTGGGGATTAACCCATGAAAGAACTGCCATTGAAGAATACAGCAAGATTGGGGAAGTTACCGTTCTGGAGACAGGTAAATTAAGGGTGATTGACTCTCACATTAAAAGCTTAATTAAATACTAGAAAGCTTGTCTGATTAAAACTTGCCTGTTGTTGGTGAAAACCACTATATAAGCAGAAATAGTGGGGATATAATTTTTGCATTATTAGCAAGGGTGCTGAGATTGCTAATATTGAATGTCACTAAAAATTAATTGTGTTTTATTTGTGATACATGTAGCTTCTTTAGTGAGCATTTCAAAACACTAAAATTACTTTATGCCAAAAAAAATAAAATTCCATTTTTTAAGGAGAAATTACTTCATATTTGCATCTCACTTAAATGTCCACGTAAACAGTATTTCTATTTAATATTCTCTAAATTCATTGGACCAAGCAATTATTGATTTTGTTTTTAAAACCGCAGAAAAGGTGGACATCTTAAAAATATTCAATTTACAGAACTATACATTCAAAACTTTCACAACCTAGGTTTATAAATTTGACAAATTGGTATGGTGCTGATTTTCTTTATGAACGAAGAAGCCCAGGTAATTAAGTTACATATTTCCTTTCAATTTATTTAGCTTTTCCTTTTTCAGGAATTTGGCTGCATGAATCTGGAACTCTTGGGGCCTCCCCAGATGGTTTCATTAAAGGTGAATCTAAATGCAAACCTCATCTCCAAGTGAAGGGACAGGTTACAAGAACGCCAGATATTATTGAGGTGAAGTGCCCATTCTCTGCAAAATCTATGACAGTTAGTGATGCCTGTGCGAACATTAAGGATTTTTATCTTGGTAAGTAAATGTTTGTAAATATATATACATTTGTATCACCCAATATTAACTGACAGGTGTTTCATCTCTCCTGCACAGTTTTTTTTTTGTGTGTGTTCATATTAAGTGTTAAGCTCTTTACAAGTAATATAATACATACATGTATTTTAATCATTTTTTCTTCACAAGGAAAAAATTCTCTGTTCTGACATTTTTTTATGTACATTTCAGTAAGCGACTCAGATGTAAGCGACTCAGATGGTGGATTGCACCTCAGAACCAACCATGATTACTGGAATCAGGTCCAAGGACAACT
The DNA here is from genome assembly GCA_003671525.1 of Saccostrea glomerata. Taxonomy (NCBI): domain Eukaryota; kingdom Metazoa; phylum Mollusca; class Bivalvia; order Ostreida; family Ostreidae; genus Saccostrea; species Saccostrea glomerata. Next base: position 614,423 of record PRKT01000162.1, on the reverse strand, counting down.
ATATTTGACTGGCACTCAGTGCTGTGATTTTGTAGTGTGGACTCCATTAAATTTACAAGTTGTCAGGATAATGAAGGATCTAGCATGGGAGATAAACATTAATAACATGATTGAATTTTACTTTGATGCATTTTTACCATCATTATGAAAAAAGAAAATTACAAACACAATGTCAGTCTTACAAGTTATCTTTTAATTTTTTTCATAAATGAGTTTATTACAGATGACAAGCAAATATTTAGATTTGTACTGTTTACTGTATATATAGCAAAATCAAATTTTGTGAAAGTCATTGTTGTTTTCAAGGATATCAACAACTTCATCATCAATAAAATGTTGAAATTTCAGACTATAATACCATGTTTGTTCTGCAAAATTTCAACTACAAAGTAAAATCTAATAAAAAAAAAATCTTTTTCTCAACCAACAAAATAATAATTTTACAATGATTATCAGTAAGATAATATTTTAATTTAGGATACAGTCAAACCTTATTATCTTGAACTTGATGGGACTGAGAAAAAAAAATTGAGATAAAATACTTAAAGAATGCATGGTTTTAGAAACACCAAAGTTGAACTATATAAATACTACCTTTGTATTTATATCATATGTCTAATCTAATAGCCATAGAACATTTAGAAACTCATAATATACTAGGTGAATATCAAGGCCTCTTAAGATTTAACATGAAGTCTGTCTAGAGTTAATTCTATGTTTAACGTCACCCGCGCGCCTAGGTTTCGGAGAAATTGGCACTTTGAAAAAACAAACAAGTCCACATCTTTATGTCACCTGAGTCACTCAGGTGACCTATTGTTATCTGTTTTTATCTGTCGTCCTGTGTTAACATTTGAACATTTTCAACTTCTCTAAAACGCTCAACCAATTTTAGCATAAAGCATCTATGGTTAAAGGGGAACAAAAATTGTGAATTTCATGGTCCTTGCACCCCCCCCCCCCTTTGGGGTCTGAGGGATGGGGCCAAAACCACTAAAATTAATTTAATGCAAACTTTAAACATTTTCTTCTTTACTCCAGGACATCAAGCAGTCAAACTGTTGGCATGATTGTAATAAACATTGACTCTTCTACCAAATTAGTGAATTTCATAGCCTTAGCACCCAAAAACTACATTCTATAGAATTGGACAATATTTAGACCCTCTTTGAGGTATATTTGAGCTGAGTCTAATCAATCTCTCATTTAAAGATACAGGTTTACTGAATTGATTATTTAACAAAAAGCCTGTACATGATAACAAATATTTACAGTATTTTAATTCATGTAGATGAGTGAAGACCCGTTTGTTTGAAATTTTGTTGAATTTTTTCCACCTGTCCTTGCAGGTTTTGAAGTTTGTAGGTGACGTTAAACTTGGAATTAATCATCAAAGGTAGAATGCAATGGATGCTTATTCAATTTCATACTAGTCAGCTATTTCCTTTAAAAGGGGGGCCTGCAAGTTAACAAGAACAACACAAACCTGAAATATTTTAGTTGACAAGTGTCGGTATTGGGAAGGAATATGATCAATTATATCCTAATTCTTGATCCTTTCATTTGCACGTTCAACATGTATTCTGCTCCTTCCAGTCTTGTAGCATAGCTCTGCCTCCTCTTTAGTGAAATGACATTTATTTGATAAAAATGGTGGTATGTTAAGAGTTACACCTGCTGGAAGTTTGTCGAATACATTAAACCCCTTGTCTGCTAGAATCATGTCACCAGGCTGAAGCATATTCAGAACATTACAATGGTCAACTATAGCTGCATCTGAAGTTGATCCCGGGTAGAGGTCAGAGCAGTAAACTAAAGCGCCATTTGGGGCTACACAAGTAACTGCCTTCACTGTGTGGCGACTCTTGTAATTACTAAAAGACAGTGACTGACTGTTGAGGTCTGATGGAACATCTTGGGTGACCTCTGTTGCATCCATTGCTATGCGTGCACCTGAAAAATCTTCAAACGATCTGGGCATCGATCCTTGACATTTTACCTGACTGGGAATGCCAACTGCTTTCATTACTCCCTCAAACAATGTTTCATGAATAGCACATACATACGTATTAACGATGTTAGAAATTGTTGCTCTGCTCGTGCCAAAACGATCTGCAAGATCAAGATCTCTACAGTTTAGTCTTAATTTCATCAGAGTCACAAGGAGCTGGTCAGCGACGCTAAAGCCTTTAACACTCCATCCTGCATAGTATGTAAAAGGACCCATTCTTTCCATAAGCTTAGCTAATATGTTGAACACCTCAGCAGGGAATGATGTATAAAGCAGCATCTGTAAGGATAAAATACTTATTTTTCAATTTAATCAAAAAGGTATATGTATTAGTTTAGCTTTCAAAGAAGGGTTTAGCTCACTTGACCAACACACAGGGATTATTCCATTCATGGTGTTTTCTAGAGATTATTATGCAGTTAAAGTATATCATTGAGGGAGTTAGCAAGATTCCACTTCCCCAAGGCAAAGGACTATTTCCAAAGGCACAGTTTTATTATACTAACTGTTTTATTATACTGATACAAAAATAAAAAAAAATTAGATTACGAATGACGGGAAATTAGTTTCCAGTCCATTAATATATTAGACTGATACAAAAGTAATATCTAGGGGATTACGGATAACTTGGTAATTAGCTTCTGACTCAGGGATTAGCTCATTTGACTAATGCATGGGAATTAGTCCATTCACAGAGATTCACATTTTACTGCCTAACTACTGTAATCAGAAGAAGTATAATAATAACATCCAACAATCTACTTTTCTAATTTCTTTTAATTTTCATACATTCCAGAAAATATAGTTTTAAAATTAAGCAATCATTTGAAGATTTTCTGTGACAAAAAAATACCAGCTACCTACTGAACAAAAATTTTCATACAAGTTGGGAGGTGCAAACAAACATGATTATTTTATTGTTGGCCTCAGTGAAATTATTTTATTTCAAAAAGAAAGTAAATTTTAAATGGATGTCAAAGTTTTTGCCAGACATGCATTTGACTGACAATTTGAATGTCCCTTTATTGTGTAAAAATGTCTGATTATTTGTTTTGATAAATTTTCTACTGTTGTTTCAGTAATAAAACAGTTATGGTATAGAGTGGAAAATAGCAAAATGGTTTCCTTCTGCAGAAAACTATTTAGTACTCCCTTGGGGAACCATAAATTTGCTTTTACCAATTCCATAGCAGTATACTGTTACTAGTAAACAGATGAGAAAACAATGAAAACTTAATTTACAAGGGTTAATGTCTTGTCCAGACTCATAAAATTGCTGATGACAGTCCGTATACATACCTTTTCTGGATCACTGATGATATTCCCTATCGACATGACTGGTTTTCTCAACTTTAGAATTTCTAATTCTTTCCGGAGCTCCTGGATTTCTTTATCCTTCTCCTCTGTTAAAAGAAATTACATGCTTTTCTTCAAATATACACTTGAAATTTATATAATTATAGATTTTAAATATTAAATAAACACATTTATTATTTTTGGTTATTGACTGTCAACAGATATATATTGTCAGACTGATATATTGCCCAGGGAAGATGAGAAACCTAGAATTTTTGGGGGTACAAAAAAAAGATGTACATATTAATATGTATATCAAGAAATATGTAACAGGAAAGGAGAAAATGTATGGCTGGACCGGGAATCGAACCCGGGACCCCTGTATCTCTAGTCAGGTGCTCTACCAATTGAGCTATCCAGGCCGAAATCCACGGTCCAAACCATTTCAAATATAATAAAAAAGATGTCCAAGCTTCCTAATTGCTACAGTCTACATTTATTTAAAAAAAAAATTCTACTAACAATGACATTTCATCCAAAATTCTATAGACTGACCTGAAAAATAAATATAAAAAGTGGAAGAAGAGAACCTGAACTGGCCTCGGAGTTGAAAACTGTTGATAAGTCATCCCCAGGCTCAGGCAACACATAGCTGTTATCATGGACACACAAATCTGGGTGTACACTGGATTCGTCACTAGTCGTTGGTGAAGTTACTGTAGTATCTACAGTTCTTTGCCGCTTTCGTCTAAAATTTGACAAAGTGTTAATCTCTACAACTGATCACTTTCAAATTTATTCATTAAATGACAAAGTATCATTACATTAAACTGCTTCCCCAACCTAGTATGACTTGAGTATCTATTATAATTATTATAAATTCATTGCAATTAATATTTTAACAGTATACTCAAAGCATGAGTTTCATATAAAGTACTGATTTATACATTTTAGATTTACCTTTTTGGGGTATCTATTTCTGGGAAGTATCCAACGTTCTTACTGTAGGAAAAAATTGTGGGCCCCAGCTCCTTTTTCCCGTCCTGGAAGTGACAGCTACAAATTCTGTCGTTTGTACAGTACTCTCGATCAGCCCGGCTAGAAATAGTAGAAAAACACTGAATGTTTATCAAACGGTCTCAACTTAAATTTAGGAACTCTGCATGACAGTCTGTAATCATGAAAACGTTGATTCGAGGTGACGTAAGTTATCCTCGTATTTGACTTAAAATAATCAATAACCTCAACAGTACTCACAACTACTGCACTTACCGACATCTTTCGATCCATTTTTAGGTCACCTGAGTAAACTCAGGTGACCTATTGCTATCTGTTTTCGTCCGTCGTCGTCCGTCGTGCGTTAACATTTGAACATTTTCAGCTTCTTGTCTGCAACCACTGAACCAATTTCAACCAAATTTGGCACAAAGCATGTATGGCTGAAGGGGAACAAAAATTGTGAATTTCATGATCCCTGCCCCCCTGGGGCCTGAAGGGTGGGGCCAAAACCACTAAAATTAGTGCAATCTTTAAAAATCTTCTTCTTTACTCCTGGACATCAAGCAGTCAAACTGTTTGCATGATTGTAATCAGCATTAAGTCCTCTACCAAAATTGTAAAATTCATGGCCCTGGGGTCAGGGGTTCTAGTGCTAGGGTGGGGCTAAATAGGTGTATAGTGAAAATGCATTATTTCTTTGAAAATCTTCTTCTCTGCTCCTAGGTATTAAATAGACTAACTAAGTGCAAAGTTATGATGAGCAAGAGTGCCTCTACCAAAATTGTGAATTTTATGGCCCCAGGGTCAGGGGTTCTGGTGTTAGGGCGGGGCTCTATTGATTATATAGTGAAAATAAATGAATTCTTTGAAAAATTTCTTCTCTGCTCCTGGGTATTAAATAGAGATTAACTAAGTGCATAGTTATGATGAGCAAGAGTGCCTCTACCAAAATTGTGAATTTTAGGGCCCCAGGGTCAGGGGTTCTTGTTTTAGGGTGGGGCTCTAATGATTATATAGTGAAATGCATGAATTCTTTGAACATCTTTTCCTCTGGTCAATATGCTAATGATCTAATTACATATTTAAGGCCAGGATTTATTTTATTTTCAGTTTTACAAACCCTCCGCTCAAGGTTATGAATTTTCAGAAAAAAATTTAAAAAAATTTCTTTCCGATGTCAAATTTGAGTCGGGATCGAGATTTCAAATTTACGAACTTTCTCTTCCGGTTTTACGATGAAATGGCGGGTAAATAAAGCTCTAAATCGGAGACGATATCTTGGTTTAGTGTAAAATTCATCGATAAGAGTGCCATTCAAAACGTTTTACCCGTTCAAAGGACAAATAAAATGCTGACGACTTTGTTGCACAATGACATGCTGGTGAGATAATCATGTATTTGTTTCAAAAGTAACTGTAAATTATTTTCCTCCCCCAGGTTTTAAACTGCCCGTGGTAGCTATTGCATATTGCCAGCGACATTGTTTAGGTCTCTGTTATAGCTTACAGTTTAAGCACCATTCTTTAGAAAAGGGTTGCTTATGCATCAGATGTAATGAATAAAACGGGGGGAGAAGTTAAGTCCATTTGAGGAAGAAACAAACAATTAACCAGAAGAAATAAAAAAAAATTCAGCTATTAAACGGCAAGAATATACAAATATATACAGGCATGTAGTATCATTTGTATCAGCCAGAAAAATTATTTTAAACTTAATTGAAAAAAAAGTTCACCCTACTCCGCAATACTCCCTGTCTGTTTTATGATAGGAATTATAATTTTAGGCATCAAGTAATTTTTAGAACAATGTCTACACATTCACCTAACACATTTTAAAAAAATGAAGATATATTGAAAGACTGTTAAAGAATTGATTTTTTAAAATATATTTTGATCAATATCACAAAAGTTATATAACTGGCCAAAACTGGCAGATGATGAAATAAGCAATTAAATGTTCTAATTTCCTATTTGTAAGCATTATGTGTCCATTGGTAAGGAACCTATTAGGATAGCACGAAAAAAGAATGTACAAATGTTAATAATTGATTTATGAATTTTTTTTTTATTTCCTTCTCCTTCGGGACTTTTTTATTCTCATGTTATTAACTAAACCTAAACAAAAATGCTGGCCTTATATTGAAGAAAGGGGCCTTTTTCAAAATAGATAATTTCAGGGCCGCTGGGTCAGGGGTACCAGGTGGGTACTTTGACTAAAACCAAATTAATGCTTTGAAATCTGCCCTTTGATAAGCAGTGGTTCCTCTTTCAAAATTTGTGAATTCCATGGCTTTTGGCTTAAAACACGAACCAAATACAATCGCTGGAAAGTTGTTACATGATACTCAGGTGACCTATAAGGCCCGTGGGCCTCTTGTTTTCTTTCTTTTTCATCTGGTGGAAATCGAAACAAGGAACAATCTTGTTTACCGCCAGTAGGGTGGGTACAGCCAAAAGCAAAACAATACACCATGATGACTCATGTACCCGGAAGTCACAAAACGAAAGTGAAAGCGAACGAGACTTACAGACCCTATTGGAAAATGAAACAGACTAGGAAAATTTTAGTAATATTTCAATAAAAAAACAAAGACAAATCACATTCAGTAAAGGTTTACAGGTGAAAACAAATTTCAGAATAAGTTACCTTTGTGCTAAAAGTGTAGTAATGTATAAACGTTAGAAAAATATACCAAGCCAGGTGAACTTTAAGAGGAGGAACAAAATGACAAAAAATTAGCAATATCATATAGGCTGATTTTAACAATTTAGCTTTTCCTAATAAAATTCACCTGGCTTGGTAATTGGTATATTTTTCTTCAGTTTATATTACACTTTAAGCACCAAGATAGCATATTCTGAAATTTGTTTTCACCTGTAAACTTTACTGAAATTGATTTGTCTATATTTGTTTTTAGCTCTACTGGTCAGAGACAAGAAGAGCTTATGCGATAGTAATGCGTCCGGCGTCCGTCCGTCTGTCTGTAAACAATTTTTAAACACGCTACTCCTCCCACAATTTTAGTCTGATTTCAATATTACTTGGCACACAAGTAGACTACACTAAGATGCATAAAATAGTGCATCGGTTTTTGATTTTGATGAACGGTGTTGCCATGGTTACTAAAAATAAAATTTTCTGTGAAATTCATTTAAAACGCTACTCCTTCTACAATTTTGGTCCGATTTCAATATTACTTAGCACACAAGTAGACTACACTAAGATACATAGAATGATGCATCGGTTTTTGATTTCGATGAACGGTGTTGCCATGGTTACTTAAAATAGAATTTTCTGTGAAATTCATTTAAAACGCTACTCCTTCTACAATTTTGGTCTGATTTCAATATAACTTGGCACACAGGTAGACTACACTAAGATACATAGAATAGTGCATCGGTTTTTTATTTCGATGAACGGTGTTGCCATGGTTACTTAAAATAGAATTTTCTGTGAAATTCCTTGAAAACGCTACTCCTTCTACAGTTTTGGTCTGATTTCAATATAACTTGGCACACAACTAGACAACACTATGATACATAGAATAGTGCATCGGTTTTTGATTTCAATGAACGGTGATGCCATGGTTACTAAAAATAGAATTTTCTGTGAAATTCCTTTAAAACGCTACTCCTTCCTCAATTTTGGTCTGATTTCAGTATAACTTGGCACACAAGTAGACTACACTAAGATACATAGAATAGTGCATCGGTTTTTGATTTCAATGAACGGTGTTGCCATGGTTACTAAAAATAGAATTTTCTGTGAAATTCCTTTTAAACACTACTCCTTCTACAGTTTTAGTCTGATTTCAATATAACTTGGCACACAAGTAGACCTCACTAAGGTACATAGAATAGTGCATCGGTTTTTGATTTCGATGAACGGTGTTACCATAGTTACTAAAAATAGAATTTTTTGTCAAATTCCTTTAAAACGCTACTCCTTCTACAGTTTTAGTTTGATTTCAAAATAAGTTGGCACACAAGTAGACTACACAAAGATACATAAAATAGTGCAATAGTTTTTGATAAGTACAAACCAGTAGAGCTACAGTCTCGACAGAGACTTCTGGTTTCATTGAAATATTACTAGTAATATTTTCCAAGTGTTTTTCATATTCCAGTTCTTAGGAGAACAAAATCTAAGAACCATCCAATTTTCTAAGCTTTCGACATAATATTTAATCTTTTTCAAAGAAAAAATTTGTTTGTATCATCTGTCCTTAAGGTAATTATGTAGACCAGGAAGTCCTCTACCAGAATTGTGATTTTCATGTCCCCCTGGGAAGGGGTTTTAACTCAAGGGTCGGGCCAAAATTATAATATATTGTTAAATTAATCCATATAATGGGTGTGGGTGGGCTGTATATTTTGTTGAAAATTTTTATTATTTTATTCAGCTCTTGAATTTTAATGAAAGAAATGAGCACATATTTAAAAAAGAAAATGAATTCAAAAATCTAGGGCAGAACAAATTAGACCCGGCCTCGTTAATCTAGCAATGCTAAAAAGTGAATTCAATTTTCACTTCATTATGACTATGGCTTGTTGCACAAGCCTTTCCCTTGAATCACTGGGTGATCTTATTAGCTGTGCAGTAGTTTCACTAACTTTTTACAATGTGTTGTGTAATATTTAGAATTTTTGTATACTGTAAATTCCTTATATTATGCGAGTTCTTAATATTTTGTATCAAATCGCGAGAATATAAAATCATGAACGTGGAACATTTCTCTATTATTTCCTATTGTTATCAACTCTCAGAAAATAATTGTGAGGTTTTAAAATCTGCGAGGGATGCTTCTCACGATTTTACGTCGATATAAATTCCTCGTGTTTAATTAAGAATTTACAGTATAAGTACATTTTCTTTTCAATAAAATATAGTGTTTTAATAAGATATGTTTAAATTTACACACTGTGTTGTGTATTTTGTAGGTCATGAAGACGTTTGGTATGGGTTTGTTGATATTTTGTTTTCATCTCATACTGGGATTTCAGAAAGCATTGCAACTGTATCAGAGTCACTTTCATCATCTACATCTCCTTTGGATTCAGAAACACCAGAAACACCAGAAACACCAACAAAAAGGCCTAAAACAGAAGGTACCTTTTGCTACTCTGGGAGTTTCTTTGTCCTAGCAAATAAGATTTTTATCTTACCTGAACTGAAGGTTCAAGTGAGCTTTTCTGATTACCGGTTGTTTATTGTCCGTCCATCTGTCTGCCCGTCTGTAAACTTTTCACAATTTTAAATTCTTCTCTTTAACACATGTAAAACAACTGGGCCAAATTTAACCAAACTTGGTACAAAGCATCCTTATGGAAAGCAGATTTTAAATTTTTAAGATAAATGGCACAACTTTTTTAAAGGGGAGATAATTGCAAAAGAGTGAAAATAAAATGCATATTTTAAAAAATCTTCTTCTCAATCACAGTCAAGAACCGCTGCACCAGAAATGCCAATATTTATACCAAAGCTTGTATAGATATACTATAAACAGGGTTGTTTTCACCCTGTTTTATTTTCGCCCTACATCAATTGCAAACAGTTTTGCCCTGTCTTAAATTTGCCTAGAAAAAGTTGAAAGAGAAATTATTTGAGACATTGAAATTCCCCCAGTCCTAAATACACATGTTGGCAACGAGGATAAAAGCGGCAAAAACAAAACGAGATCAAATATTTCCCTGTATAAAGGAAAGAAGATTCTAAATTGTTAAAATTGTGACCCTTGGACTAAAACTGGGGCCCCATGTGCAGTTCAATGTTTGACATAAAAATATCGCAAAAATGTTTAAAAATCTTTTTCTCAAGAACTAAAATGCTCGAATAGGTGAGATAACTATGCAAGCATCCTCCTATAATGTAGACTAGATTTTGACCTGTGCATGCACGGGTTGACATTGCATATAATATCGGACATTCACAAAATAGATACATCGACACAGAGTTGACATTTACATAACCAAGCTTTAAGCCTATGATAATGCTATTAATTTCACAACACTCTGCTTAGTTAAAATAGTCTAACTCTGTCTTGGGACAGGCCTTCACCACAGTTAAAATGCCTCCCACATATATATCCGTATATATACCCGTAATGTAGCAAAAAATTGCAAAATCGCTCCGAAACGATTTTGGAGAAAATAAATGAAGCTGCATTGAAAATAACAGTCAAATTATTCATAACAAGCCATTTCGATGCTGTAAAGACCCTTTCATCTAAAAATTTAATTCATATTAATGAAGAACGTTTTTACTCGCTTCAAATTTACACACCATGTTGACATGCAGAACTCTCAGGACTTTTCATAGTTATTGCACTGTGTTAAAGGTATCTCCCTCTTTGATGAACAGAATAAAAAGCAAATTTTCAATGAAAATTTACACGTATTAGTAATTATATTGTTTCTGAGTTTATCCATGCAAATGTGATATTGTGAAAACCGTGACAAAATAAAGAGCCTCCTTTGATTTAGCGTGAATGTAATGCGCAAGATTGTAAAATCCCAAAAATCCAGATGATTTCCAGATTTTTTAAAGGAATTTTCGTTGATTATTAATTAGCGAAGCTTGATTGAGAAAAAATAAAAACAAATTGGTAATATTCAAGTACCAATGATGTTTAAAATTCATAAAACAAAAAACAGTACTCTTCCAATTTCTCGGTATCAAAACCCTAAAATTTGAGTCTATTATTTTAATATAGTAGTATAGATTCTGAATTGTTAGTATCGTGATATTGTAATAGTACCAGATTGTTAAATGCACTTAATTATCCCTTTACGCAACTTGTTGCGAAGGGGATATAGCATCGCTGCTGTGCGTGTGTGTCTTCTTCAGCTTGGAAGCAAGATTTAAAAGAAAACCCTTGTACGGCTATTTATCAAACTTCTTACACGCTAAGGAATGCTCCGCTTAGTGGTTCCCTTGTTAAATGTATTGCACATTTTATAAGGGGGCTGGATGATATCCATTGAAATCAGGCTTTAAAACAACCATGGGTTTTAAAATACATGTAGTACCGGTACTCAGATTTAAAAAAAAATAGAATAAAACAAATGTTTGTAAACATACTTCCCACGAGAAACAAGAAAAGCTTTGGTATGAATTTGTTTAATTTGTATTAAAAGAAAATCTGTTTGATTCTCCGGTGGAAGGGGGGGGGGGGGTTAAAACATTTTCTATTGATTTCTGTAGGGTTAAATGCAAGTGTTGCCAAAATTAAAGAGTTAAGGTACAGTTTCTGGGAATTGGATTTTTCTCCACATCATTTTATAACTAGTAAAATGGCAGCTTTCATATTCAATAGTGCATTTTTCAATTTTCGTGCAATGTTCTGTTATATTTTTCTTGTTGCAGTCTGATTCAACTTTCTCCATACACATATTTGTAATCGGGGCAAATCTGTAATGATTAGATCTAGACTACTTAGAATTATTATAGCACATTATTTAGTTGATTTCTCTTGTTTTAGGGCTTTATTAGGTGATTTTTTTTTTTTTTTTACTTTTTAAAATCCTTTTTCAGTGTTGTATTATACTTAAATGGCCATTTAGACCTTTAAATCTCATGTTTCCTCTAACAGGAGTTGCAAATTTTCTTAATAAGCATGTCTAAATTAGTTCATTGTTATAACGTTTTCATATCATTGTGTCATTTTTTTAGTCCCCTACCAGTTTTCACCGGAGGGGACTATAGCTTTCCTCTGCGTCCTTCAGTCCATCTGTCTGTCTGTCCGTCCATCCGACTTCAGTTTTCCACACTTTTTTTCTTTATGCATTTGAGGAATAATATGAAATTTGCTGAACAGCTTCAAAATGTCAAACTACAGATCAAGTTTACACTTTTGTAGCATCTGGTTGACTTATTTTCGAGAAAATTATTTTTTTATATTCCAATTTTTTAATGTTCGGGTTCGTTATCGGGCTCGGTGTGTATCAAATAAACGAGGCAAGTATGTTGTCAGTAATAATACCGTGCATTTTTTGAACCATTCCTTTCATTGTTTCTAACAAACAAATAAGTTCTACAAGAGGCCCATGGGCCTTATAGGTCACCTGAGCATTATGCAACAACTTTCCAGTGATTTAATTTGATTCATGTTTTAAGCCAGATGCTATGGCGTTCACAATTTTGAAAGAGGCACCATTGATCATCATAATAATACACTTAGCAGTTGCTTAGTTTGTTTA